>NIJG01000013.1:3523100-3614880 GCA_002201625.1 Euglossa dilemma | reverse complement strand
GAGGCTGGGGTATGGGGCCGGGAGGGGTGGGGGTGGTGTGCGACATCGCCTGCTGCAAATTGCAATTTTGTTGTGAGATCATTATAAAATACATAATGCCGAGTCGCCTACTGCCTCGCTCTTCCCCGCCGCGGCTCCTCCGCCATCCCCTGCCCGCCCCACTATTCCGTCGACCGAACTCGCTACTTTCCTCCTCGTTTTCTCTGCCTGTGCGCGCCCGGCGTTCCAGCCCGCGCGACGGTGCTTCCCTCTGCTCGCCTCCGCCGACCGTGCGCTGCTGCTTCCTCGCGTCCCTCCCTCGCGCGTTGCACGGATGAAGAGGGAGAGATTTTGTGCAGCAGGGGGAGGAGGGAGTAAGGGGAAGAAAGAGAGAGGAGGCAGCGTCTCGTTAAAAGTTTCTAGCGACGCGTATTCTTAATAGTCTGCGCGCGGACACGGCGTCATTAAAATTATAACCAACCGCCTGTATCACCACCCCGGTCCTCCATCGCCTAGCGCCACCAGGCTGCCGCCTATCGCCACCCACAGCAGGCCCCGTTTCGTATTTTCAACCCCCTTTTCGCTCCGGGGCCGCCAACCACTCGCCGATTCTTCCGAGACGCGTTCGCTTAATCGGATATCCACGGACTTTCGCTCCTCCGAGACGAGCCGCGTTTCCTCCGTCCGACGAGTACTCGCGAAAATTCGGTTAGCAAATTTTTCGGATAGGGGACCTCGGCAGTGCGATTATTCACGGGCTACCGCGACCAATCGTCGAGTATACAGGCCGAAGCTCGTAACGGCGAGCGACAGCCATTGGACCGGTCTGCGTGGCGCTTTTTACATAAGCTATATACCCGACGCGACTATCCAGCGAAAATCATTAATCACGGGAACCGCATCGTTTGCTCGTAAAATGTCCCCGGTCGTGAGCCGGCGAGTATCGTAGTTTCTCCGGTAGCCCGTCAAACAGCCAGCGAAGGTTGGTTCGCGGTGCCATCACAGTTCCAAACTATCCCCATTCCTGGCCAAATCGTTAGGCGGCGAGGAGGCCAGCCTCCGGATCCCGGTCCAGGGGTGTCTGATCGCGAAACGAGCAGGAATAAGGGGATTGCCGCGCGCGCGACCGACTCGCCCGAGCCGTGGCTAAGAACAGATACTTTCCGTCCGGATAAAGGCGGCATTAACTGAAACTTACGCGAACTCGCGGGGCTCTGTAAATATGTAAATATGGGGCCAGTGGATGTTATTACGTGTACGCCGCGCGTTGCGTAGAACCGACCGAAGGGATATAAAGTAAAACGAGTGAGGGACAGGCGGGGGAGGGAGGAAAGAGAGAGAGAAAGAGAGAGAGAAGCTGGTCGGTCGGACTAGGCTCGGCTCGGAAGAAAGCCGCGGGTCTCCCGTAATCGTCCGATATTTAAGTAGCGAGTTTAGGTACACCGGGTATATTTAAACGCGCTTATTATCATATAAATACAAGTTGGACGTTCAATTTACGCGTCGGAGTGCCTGGCCGCTCTCCTCCAGCCCCCGACCTCTTCGTCGCGCCTCACTGCCGAGCTGTGTGCGCGAGCGAGCGCGCGCCCGCGCGCACGCGCTCGGCTTCTCCGCTCGCCCCGTCCTCGCTCTCTCCCGGTGTGTGTCGGCAGAGTTACAAAAGTTATTATTGTTATTACCGTACCGTTTAGAAACTTTTGTTGCCCGCGATGGATACCAACCTACCTACCAACCTACCTACCTATCTACCTACCTACCTACCTACCTACCTACCTACCTACATACCTCCCTACCTACCTACCTACCTACCTACCTACCTACCTACCTACCTACCAACCTACCTATCAACCTACCTACCTACCTACCTACCTACCTACCTACCTACCCTACCACCCACACCCAGTGCTCCACCTACCTATCTCTTCCTTCGTGGCCGACCCTATCCTTTGCCCACCTTTCCACGTGCGCAATCCAGCGCGCCGCTATCCAGGGATTTCAGTTCTTACGCGGTGAATTTATTGGCCCGAGGACCCGGTTGCGACGACCTTTCCAGTCGACTCGCCGGGGGCGCAGGTTGTTTCGCGACTGAGCGCCGCTTGTTTCTCGATTTCAACCCGAGTTTAGAGCAGTAAATACTCGAGGACGAAGGACATTGCGGCCAGGATTTTCAGGAGGGTTCAACGCTACCTTCCTTCGATATCCAGTCGCTCTTCTTTCCTCTCTTCCTTTTCGAGGATTACGCGTCGTTACGACGCTTCCATTTCTTCTTCTCTCGTTTTTATTAAATCTTTTCGCGCGTTTTCATTCGCGAGCCGAACACGCGGTGGATTAGGTTCGCTTTCCGCGATTTACTCGGTTTCGAGCAGATCGTAATTGCGAGCTGACTGTCGTAGTCGGCTACCTGGGAGGTCAGGAACTCCGCTAGAAGTTACCCTTGTACCGGACCCGCCGAAAGTATGTAATTATTCGTCTTCATCTGGCACCCCGTAGTCTCCCGGTAACACGTGAAATTGAAATTTCGTTCGGAGGGGGACAGGAAGGGAACGGCGCGCGGCGACCGGGCGCGAGCGTTTTTCTCCTTTTGCGAAACAAGATTCTCAAGTGCCAGAGCCACGGAGATATCGAACACCGGGGGAAATTTACGAAGTAAAACGGGCCGAGTTATTTGGCATTTGGTCAGATTCGTGGTATTCGACCTGTTAAGAGAGAAAGAGCCGCGGGACAAAAGGTATTGTTGAAAAATTCCTGCATCTGCCAGCGAGTTATTTAAGGCGGACGGGGCCCCGCGGAACCGCGGCCGTGATTCAGGCTTAAAGCGTTTCTCGCGCCGCGTCAAATTGCGTTTGGCAGGGTTTATCGGCTGCACCGAGTCCCCTGTTTGGCCCGTTGTCCTTCGGCCCTTTTTACCACGCGACGTCCTGTCGAATCCGGAGAAAGCGACACGGTTCTTCGATCGTCTCCGAGAGACGGACTCCGATGATGAAGGTTTATGAGAAAATTCGCTTAATAGAACAGATCGATATCTGCGGCTCGCATGTTTCTCGCCCCGGAACCGTTTCACTTTGAGAAATAAGTGGATCGCCTGAAACCGAGGAGAGGAGATAAGTGAAATGCGGTCCGTTTCGTTTAATGACGTTGTCCCATTTGCGGTCGTAGAGAATCGGTGCCACTTATGATTAAGAAAACGAACGATAAGCTGTTCGCGCGGCGCTACTTTCTCGGTTACGAACACCGAGAACCTGCCACTCGACCCACAAAATTGCCCGCGTGAAATTCCGCCCGATTGTTCCCTTGCTCGCGCGAGGATTCGGCGACGCCTCGCGCGGGGGAGGGAACGACGTTCGATCGGGATTTCTATTTAAGAGATACACGAAAGGGAGGGAGAAAATGGTAGGTGGATTAATAATTCATAGACGTGCGCGTAGGTGACAGAGGTGTACGAAAGCGAACAAAAAGCCGCGATTCCAGGAAAGAGTTCGCGAGTTCGAACGATCAATCATTAACGAAATCTTGAAATATTAAATCGACGGTAGCCTTTGCAGACGCGAGGGTTATTTCCCCTATCCCATTGATACGAATCTGGAAGCGGTTGAAACACGGAGAGGAGAGACAGGAACGAAGCGGGAAAGGAGAGACGGGCGGAGAGAGAGAGAGAGAGTTACTCGCGGGCAGGCAAACGCGGTGGAAAAAGTGTGCGTTCATCGTAATATCGAGCGGGCTCGCGTCGACCTCGATGCTCCGGCGCCTTCAATTTCTGCTGAAAAATAGCGTGCATCGTGTTCCACCGGCTGCGAGGGTTCAATCTACCGGTACGCGAGAAATCTGTTATCGCCGTTAAGCGTCGAAAATATACAGGGCCCGTAATAAGTTCCGAAAAAAGCACGCGTATAGTACACACGTGTACACGCTCTTTCCCGCCGCCGCGTACTCGCGAATTTACGAGCTTCGAGGCGCGCGCGGATTTTTTACCCCGCCCTTTCCCTGCCCTTTTTTTCACCCTCCCTTCCTCTCCCCCTTCCTTGATTGGAATTGATACGCGCGATAAACGTAATCCGCGAGGGAAAAATTATTCCCGTGCCGGGATTCCCTAGCAGCCGGAAATCTGCTACAGGCCGAAAGTAAATTCGTTAGCCCTCTCTCCCCAGGCCGAAAATCCTGGCCGGCGATAAACAACGCCAATTAGCGCGTCCGATCGAACGGATCCTCGTTGTATCGCGAGCAACAGGGACGGGGCAGGGGCGGGGGTTGGGAATCGTGGGACTTTCGCCGGCACAGGAGGAAGCGCAGAAGGGTTACGGATGGCCGGGAGAAGAAGAGCGAAACGGCTCGCTTCCTATCGCCGACAATGCGATTATTGCCGCTCGTCGGTGCTTACTTCTCGGTATTTATTTTCGTCCGGGGTTAATAGGGTTGTAATGGCTCGGTTTCCAATGCTGTTTCACGAACAATCCGGCAAAGGAAAGTTAACACGGTTCCTCTACGGGACGATTTAGGTTCTTAGAAACGATCCTCTCCGCTCCGGGCTACCGGGGAAAAGTCGTTCCTTCTCCTCCGCAATTTCTCCGCTTTATCTTCTTCGCTTATTCGGGGACGAGGATCGATCTCGTCGTCTCGCGGAGACACGTTAACCCGGGATGTTGCCAGTTTTCGTTTACTCGTTGTTAATTCGTCGGGAGACAGACGAAATCGTGGAACGGTCCGGGGGAATTGGATCGTTTATTCACCGCGGTTATTTTAACCCAGCCGTCTCGCGCCGATTGTTCGCAGATAAATATTCACCTGTCGTATCGCGATGCGAAATTTTTTAACGATACGCGTCAATGGAACTGCGAAGAGGAGGTAGGGCGAGAGAGACGTTGGAACGGGACGGAGAGAAACGTCGACTTTCCAAGACGTCGATTAATTCCGCGCGTTTGAAACGAGAGGAATTAAAGGCAATTGATTGGGAACGTTATCGTTGACAGCGGGGACCGGAAACGGGAGGGGCAAAGAGAAAAGTGCGTGGCTCGTTGGGAACTAATCAAGACGTATTAATTGCGCCGCGTTCCGTTCGCCTGCGCTCAGCATCCAACGATCGCCTTGAGCGGCGTCGCGAATCATTTAACGAGTTTGCGCTGGCCGGCGAAACCACCGCTAACTATGGAACGTTATTCGTTTACAAATATTTGTGGCCGTGTTGTCGGCCGGATTTATCGGGCACGATTTTTAACGCGGTCGCCGCGGTTTAATGAACCCGCTTTTAATTGCTCCGCCGCATCGAGCCGATCCCTCGCGCGTGTAGGAAACGAGATTTTGATTGAAAGGATTGTTCGACCACGCTCATCGATTTATCCGCGCGGAGCTGTGGCGGATTTTAATAATCGACAATTCCCAAGAATACGACGCCGACGGGAATTTATTTTCGATTACAACTTTCCCGCCAACGCCGCGCGTTTTCCTTTTTTTTCTTTCGATATTCTTCCGTGCCAAGTTTCGCGGAAAAAGTGTTCTCTGACGATAACGAGACAAGGAGGACGAGAAGAGGTTAACAAACGATCGAGCGTCGAATCGGCGCGCGGTTCCTCAACGATCGCACACGGAGCAGAGATCGGCCGATACACTTTCCACGTCGTGTGCTCCGAGCTATGGCCATTCTTTCACTTTTGTTTCTTTCACTTTCTAGCGAACGGTGTGATAAATGTACAACACGCACGCGATATCGCGAGGAATTCGCGTTCACCTAGTTCCACGAAACCCGGCGTTTCTCGGTGGCTCTTTAAACCTCCGTTGGCCCCGAATTCGTAGCCGGCGAGAGATAAAGCGCGCAACAACGGGGGGATAAAATCGTGAGAACTCGCCTATCCCCACGGCTTGTGGAGACTCGTGGATCCAGATCTCGACTTCACCGGTCGGTAGCCACCTCTCCCGAACCCGCTGAACGTCATCGAAATAGAAAGTATACGGAATATATCGGGATCCGTTGCGTCGATGAAGGGTCATGGAACACCGGCGATCCTTAGAGAGAACAGGTTCTCTATCCGCGGCGGGAATCTCGTGTGCGAATATGTAACGAAACGACGCGAAACTAAAACACCGGACCATTGTTCCCTTTTCCGACCCGTACGATCGAACCCTGAGGGATCGTGAAGCGACAGATGTCCAGCACCGGCAATAATTGCTTGACTCCATGAAAACCGTGAGACGAGGCCTGCGACGAGAGCAAAGACGGAGAAGAGAATAGAAAGAGAGAAAAAGAGACAGAGAGAGAGAGAGAGAAAGGGAACGCTGGAGCTTCGACTTAATTAATCTATTTAAATTAGCCGCTTCCTTCCGCCAGAAGAAGGCTCGTTCCGACGACGTCCGCCTTAATCCCTGCGTTGTTGTCGACAACGATTCCACGACGGGGTTAAAAACGGGGGTAAGAGGCGGCGCGGAAACTCCGAAAAGAGAAACGTCGCCGGGCGAACACAATTTCCTGTCAGTTTTCTGAAATTCCAGCGGACGTGATTTCGGTGATCGTCTTGCCAACCGGCTAGATCTAATTTCCGGGCATGTTGGCATCGTTTCAGGTAAAAATTGAGCGGAAGACCCGGGACAGTGGGGGTTGGTTGATCAACGACGATCGTGTCTTGCTTATCTTAATACCCACTGTCGCGAGAGACCGTGGCAAGGCTTTCTAATTAATTTCCTCGCCCATTGTGATCGCTTGGCCAGATTTACGATCGCTGCCTCTCCTTTTCGAGAAGCCACGGCCGAGCTCTTAGAAAAGACGCGTCGAAGATTCCCGCTCTGAAAGAGAGGCCGGCACACCGAGCTCTGGCTACGAATACACAGAGCCTCGGCGATCGCTATTTTAGGAAAGTATAACAGGTATCTCTTTTAAAGAGGCACGTACCGCTAGACTGGCTCGCGAGGATCGTGCAAAGTGTACACAGAGACGCTGGAAATTGAGACGTTGATCGAGAGTCTTGACAGCGGCATTGCGTACACGGGCTCTCTCGATACCGGTTCGATGGGGTGTTTAAATATCAGAAGGTAGATCAAACGAAAGACAATGCGCAGCCTGTGCAAAGTGACAACTATAGGAAAGTGAAATTGTGTTGGGTATAGCGGAGGCAACCGTGTGTCCGCCGGCGTGTGTGTGTGTGCGCGCGTGTGGCCCACGCACATGGAAACACAGAGAGTGCCAGTCACGACTGATCGATCCTCCTACTGCACGGTCCCCTTGTTACGGGGGTGGACTCGACTGTGGCGGGCAAGGGGCGGTAGACGAACGACGTAGAGGAAGGTTAGACGAGGAAACAAAGCATGCAATCAAAACGTTAATTACATTAAAATGAGTCGAAGATCAGACCAATCAGAATCGGCTGACGATGGCCTCGAGCGGCGTTCGAGCGTGATCGGCGAAAGGCCAGGGCCGGAACACCGCGTGTCCCCGGGTAAATCGACGAAAATTCTCCGGCCACGAATTTCCGCGAGAATCCCAACTTCTTGAGAGAATCGACGCGGTCGGTCCGCGATCGTGAGGGGTTGCTCGCGATTGAATTGTTTTACGAGCGATATTACGACTGCTGAATTTTACGGGCCGGCTGTAAAATCGCGATTTCCTAAATTGAAAAAATATTAATGGACCGAAACAAGACGGTGCAGGAACGCCGCGCGGGGGTGGGTTAGAGGAACGAACGAAACGCGGACGTCAGCTGTGCTTAGAATCGAAAGAGAGAGAGAAAAGAAACGGGGACTTACGCTGCCGGATGTATACATAATTCAGTTTACTCGTTCGTCGGTTTCACGGTGAAATAACTTGGCGATTCTATAACAAACTCGACCTCGATTCGTCCAATCAGTCTCATCCTACTTCTCTCCCCGTCCTGGAAAAAAAAATCAATTTCACGAAAGGAAAAAAACAAATAATTTCTTGCCCGGCCCGCGGGCGCGCGGAGGACAGAGGAGTGGGAGAGAGAGAGAGAGAGAGAGAGAGAGAGAGAGAGAGAGAAAGAAACAAGGACACACGGTGGAATTAATTCGATCTCGCGGCCGACTCGTAGCCATTGCTGGCCCCATCCAATATCTCAGCGAACTTCTAATATGAGCGCGATGTTCGGTATATCCGGCCAAATTGCGCTCGGGAGCTAATAGGAATTTTGATTGACTGAATTAAATAGTTATTGGAAATTCGGGCTTTTTGTATCGATTAGCTATATTAGGTCCGAATTGTCGAGACAGTCGGGGAGGGGCGGAAGAAAGGGGGGCCTGGGTCGTGGCGAGGGGGCGGACAGGGCGATGATTGGGGGATCATTGGATGCGAGGTTAGATAGACGAAACTCGAACGGGGATATATAGATGGCTGGCGAAGGTAGAACGGGTGGAAAGAAGTTCACCGAGGTAATTCGTTGTTAAGTCGGAACTCATTTTCTGGAACGCACACTAGCTAATATGGCCGAGCCCGCGGGCCACCTCATTACCGGACCTAGTCAATTTCAATTTAATTTGCCGGTCGGCCGTTTCGTCGCGAAAAGAAGAACGTGTAGGGTGGCGAACAGGGGTAGGAGAGGAAGAGAGTAACGAACGACGAGGAGAGGGTGGGGTAGGGAGGACGAGGGGGCCGGTTGCTGTGGCCGTCGCTGTAGACGTCGCTGCGCGATACGCTCGCTATCGCGCTCGTACGCGCTCGCGCTCGCGTGCGCGTTTGTTTAGCGGTATTGGAACGAACGCGATTCGTAGAATTGGCGGCGTAATTTTCTGTAGTTAAATTAGCGCGATTGCAGTTGCTCGGTATTTAATTTCCTCATTGCCTCTCCCTTTCCGCGCCGCTCTCGCTCCGGCTCTCGACGACCCCTCTCTGTCGCCTTCTCGTACGATACACGCAGCGTTTCCTTCTTTCTCCACGGCGTCCCGACGCCCCCGCAGTCCCCCGCCTCGCGCACGGTCTGTCGCTCGCTTTTTTCCACGTTGCTGCAGCTTTTATTTAATTACCGCTGATTCGATACGCGGGGCCCGTCCAGTACGTTTGCTTTATTATTATGATTCCGGAGTCGAAAAATTCGTCCCTGTAATTGGATTAATACGCGTTGCTTCGAGAATGCGATTCACCGGTAGAAAACGAAGATAACGCGTTTTCGTTTTTCTCCCCGCTCTCTCCCGCCCTTTCTCTCTCTCTCTCTCTCTCTCTCTCTTTCTCCTTTTTCCTCTTTTTTCTTTATGCGTTTCGTTCCCTTTTTCCGCTCTTTTTTTTCCTCTTCCTCCGCTTCTGTCTCTCTCTCCCTCTCTCTCTCCCTGCCTCTCTCGCTCTCTCTCTTTTTTTCCCCTCTCTTTCGACGTGTCGTTTTTTGCGGTTGTTTCGTATTATCGATCTCGAGTACCGTTAGGTTGCTCTCTTCTTTTTCTCTTTCGGTCTTTTTCTCGTCGATTCGTCGGACTTCGGGCTCGTTTACGATTGCTACTTTCCCGAGATCGTTACCATTAATAACGTCGAGTGTTTCTGGTTAATCCTTGTATATGTACACTGTTAGGCGTTCGTTTATAAGGAAGACGCGATATGATCGAAGTGGCAAGTAGCTTAATTATATTCAAAAGCCTTCAGCGGTTATACATCGCGGCAATTATATGCAGATTAACTAAATTGCGCTGTCGGGCCCCTTGGTGCGCGATCAAAATTTATATAACCCTATCGCGTTACACGCGAAATTCGACGGACGCCCGAAATCGCCTTCATTTTATCTCGAGAATTAACCCATTTAGTCTGCCACGGGTCTCGTGAAAGAGGTATACGCAATCTGAAACACGAGAATCGAGAGCACACCGAAGAACCGTGTCCTTAATTATCCTTTCTGCTCTCTGCAGCCTGGAATAATCATCCTAATGAGTTCGGATACACTTTGCTTCCTTATTTCGAAGATACGCCGAATCGGAACGGTTAGCCGATTGTTACCGCGGCCGCTCGCGCCGCGTCCGAGATTGTTAATAAAACCGATGGAGGGGGCCCGAAAATCAGCCGCGTCGATTCGCCGTTTTCCTCCTTCGATTTTCTCCTCGAGAGACGCCTTCGAGACCGAAAGTCCGTTACAAGATTATTACGGGCACGTTAACGAGCTACCGCGATTAATTATCGTGAGTTCCCTTTGAAACGCGTTCCGCGCGCCGTATCGATGCGTTTTCGAGTCGACGCGCGACGTCGAAATCCAACGTGGAAACGGTGGACCCTGGAGAGAGAACGGAGAATCTCGTTGTCTGGCGACGCGTACACGGCTTCCATAAGCTTCCAACTACCCTCAAATGAGCCACGTTTTACGGGATTATTATCCCATCGATAATTACCGGTGGCCGGACGCGTGTACCGACGACAAGCGGTCGAAAATCGAATTACGCGCTGCCTTCGCCGTCCCGTTTAATCCCTGACACTCGGCTAATAACAGCCAATCGTCCGTACACTCGCGATCTCGTAATTCTTCCTCGCGTATCAACAACCGTGTACACCTACGCGCGGTATGACAGGGAAAAAAAGAAGGAGCCACCCCGAAGCCACCACCCGCCCCTACAGCCAACCCTTGCCGTCTCTCGTTCAATTCTCTTGTTTCACGGCGCACGAAACAACTTGGCCCCACCGCCATCTTTCGTTCCACGCTTTCTCTCCTTCTATCTTTCCGTCCGTCCGTTCGTCTCCTCGTCTGTCTGTTCCCCCATTTCCTCGAGGGTGATCACCCTCTTCCATCTCTTCCTCTTCCATCTCTTCCTCCTCCTTCTCTTCACCCTTCCGCAACCCCTTCCTCAGCCCCATCCTCAACCCCTTCCTCGTGTCTCGCTAACAAGAGGGAATAAGAGGGAAACATGGAAACGCGCGGGCGCGTCGAAATGAACGCATTCACACACGCATTCCCGGCGTGCACACGTGTGCATACACGGGGGCCGGCTCGCTGTTAATGAGTTAGACCACCTTACCCTCGCCACTTTAATTGTCTAAAGCGCAAATTGGGCGGCTTTAATTAGCGTAATTATTTGGTTCGTTTGTCCGTTTATCCAAGATCCCTGTATCGAGCGGCCACCGGGGGTGGCGGCGGGCGTCGGGGAGCGAGCGGCGCCGCCACCCCTTGCCGCGCGTCGTCTAAATAGATTCGTTAGTGCTTGGCGCGATTAAAAATCCGAGTTCAACGTTGCACCGGCCACGCCTTCGGCGCACGGACTTGTCCAATTTGCTATCCTGCCGGACCTCGATTTTCGGCACGGATGGACTATGGTGGTACGCAGCTCGTTACGGAGTACCATGGCGTTAACGAATAAGCGCTTTTCGGATGGGTTCGCGGAACCCTCGCGAGTCCGTGAGAAAATTCCTTGGGCGTTAACGTCGGGTGGATGGGTGGTTGTGGTGGTTAGTGGGTCAGGGCTAGGGGATTTTTCGGGGATGATCTCGTCGCTGCCTTTCGCCTGTCTTTCTTTATTTCCCCGGAATCCCGCGTACGGTAATGAAACTCGTCGAGTGATTTATAGGCTGATTTAAATATTCGAGCATATACTCGACAGAGGCGAGCGTGTATTTGCATGGCAAAGTATTCGAATGTTCGATAGCAAGCGATCGCGAAAGACGCTGAAAATTCGTCGGCGTCCGGAGAGCGTCGGTGAACGCTGTTATACGTTGCAGGAGAAACAAGAACTTGTTCCACATGTCCGTAATAATGATCCATATTTCTTTGTCAGCCATGAAATAAGATCTCCGTTGATCGAGTGTCCGTTCCTGTTCCTAAATGGATTCATTATTGCTCCGCTTCGCGGTGTATTCTACTCGTATGGAAAGTCGGCTCGATCGTGTTTATAAATTACAGCCTTTTTTATTTTCCCTCCTCCTTTTCTTCTTTTCCCTTTCTTTTTCCCTCTCCCTTCCTTCCTCCTCGCTCCTTTTCTTTTTCTTTCTTTCTTTCTCATTGACGAGCCAAAGCGTTCCGCGCGTAACCTGATGGAATACATCAAGCACCGATGAATAGAGAACGAACGCGTATTTATAGAACTCGTCGAACATACTCTCTTCGCCCTAACTCGTCTCTTAACAGTTCCGAAACTTAGAAAGTGTAATAAGCCGCAATATGTAGCGGGTGTTTCGAAAATCGATATCCGGCCGCGAAGTTTCGCGCAAAATCTCTCGCATTTATCGACCCTCTTTCCTCTCCTCTGGTCCCCGATCGCAATAGGCTCAGCGGCCAGGCGCCGTTTATCACGATTATACGTTACGTCGGACGTAAATTTCCCGCCGCCGTCGTGTTCTAGAAACACTCTGTACACACCGAGTCCGACCGAAACTATAATTGGAATTACGTTCTAACCTACCCCTCCGGGCGCCACCCCCTCCGACACGCGTACACCGCCCCCGTCCAGGCCGCGAAGCGGGCGTCATTGAAAGCGGTACTCATTTTCCCCGCTATGGAATGTAATAATTCGCTATTCAATTTACTGGATCCGCGCGATTTATTCGCCGTCAGGGGAACATGAAATATTCATTCGCTCGCTCGAATTCGCGCGAACTTCGCCGCGCGCTCTCTCGAAGGAAAGAAAAAAGCCGCGGCCGCGTCACGCGCGGACAAGATCGATTAAAAATTTCTCCTCTCTCCCGGCTTCTTAAACGCCAACGCGTTCCTTCTCTCCTTCTCTCCCTCTCTCTTTCCCTTCTTTCGTTTCGCTTCTCTTTTCTCCGTTCGTTCTTTCCATCCCGCGGAAAGGTGAAATCACGTCGGATACATTGGGACTCGCTGGTTCACGGAGAAGACGCGACGAGACGAGACGAGAGACGCGCGAGCATCGTCGATTGCGCAATTTTCGTGGTGTTAATTAACTGAATTCAGCGCTAGTAATAAATGTGCCCGAGGAAGACAAAAGGATAATCGTGGAAAAGTGTTCCTTAATCGTAAGGCCGTTTAATAACACAATGGAGGAATTTCACGCGGAGATGGGTGCCCCGTTGCAGAGGCACTTAATTAAATACGCCCCTCTCTCTCTCTATCTCTCTCTTTCTCTCTCTCGTTCCGCCACCACCGCCACCCCGCCCCCGTCCCCGGCCCCTGCGTCGCTACGCTCTGCTCTTTCTCTCCTTCTCTCACGGCAGATGCAATCAAATTTCAATTAGAAAAGGGACTTTTTGCACGAAACGCAACGGTGTCCCGTGCAATTTGATTTAATGCCATATTATTACACGGCGAACGTGCCAGTAATAATAGGAAGCTCAAATTGCCCGTAATAGTAACATACGCGTGGATACAATATGGATAAGACCGGCGCGGATGGCTTTTCGCTCGAAACATATTTTACGAACACTATTTACATAATGGCCATTATCGCGGCGCTTAAGCGCGACAAAACAGGAGCAAGAAAAGGGAATCCCCGACTTTCCGACGGTACCTTGTTATTATTTCCTACCTTTCATCTTCGCCCGGCGTTTCGCGTTTCCTGCGTTTCGTTTCTCCGATTCCGCGGCGCAGTTTTCCCCCGCGATTCCCCGAAACGCCGGGCGCCGGGGACAAAGCGTCGTTCGGATCGAGCGGCGATTAAAAAATTTCCCCGTTTACCGGCACTTTCGCCGAATCCTCCGCGCCTGCTCGACGCGGTCGCTATTTATCGTTCCGGGCACAGCGAAAATCCCAATCGAAGCGGGCGACTGTTTATCGGCGCGGCTCAGCTTGGCGCGGCGCGGAGCGGCGCGCGTTCGAGGGCCGCTCTCTCAAACGAATCGACGTGGCAACTTTTAATTGCTCCGACCTTATCGAGCCAGCGGCGGATCCGCCGCGCGTCCTTTGCGGCGTAATGAGCGGAGATGCTCGACCGCTTGACCGAATCGCTCCATTTTCGATTTCTCCTTAATTACTAATTAGAGGCCAGACCGTCTCGCGTCGATCGACTAGAACGAGTAGAAGAAATTACACAGACCCGACCGGCCGGTGATCGCGCGCATAAAAATCTCCTCCGCCTCCTCCTCCTCCTCCTTATCCCCTTCTACACCAGGCCGCCGTCCATCGCGCGTCTCCTTTTTGCCCCTCGATTCTCCCGTTATTATGCTTTTTCCCATTTCTTTCCTCTCCTAATTAACCTCCGGAATGCCCGGCCGGGTACACGTTTCTCGTAGCTTATGGAGATCGTACCGTCCGCTCGCTCTCGCGCGTGTGAACCCGACCATCGTTCGACCGAATCCTCCAATTTTAATCGACCCATCTCGTGTCTTTATTCGAAAAATTTCCCCGAGCACTCGGCCCAAAGATCCGCGTGTTTTTCATTTTCCCGATAACGCGGCGCGTAGCTTTTCGTTCAGCGGTTTATACGGGTAAATTGGAAATAACGCGAAAATGATCGAAAAGTGGTACCGAGTATCGTGTCTGGTGAAGAGGAGTCATTCGAGGTTCGTTAAGAGTTATTTACAACGATCGGCGGTTATTTCGTTTACAGAACGAACGTATTTTTTACGACGCTTGATTATTTTCGCGAGCAGCGAGAGGGTGAACGTACAAGCCCGAAGATTGCCTAAATTATGCAGATTGTTCCAGCCTTCTCGACTAATTAACTTTATCCGGTATAAGACAATCGTAAATCAACAAGTTAATTACATCAGATATTCAGGATGTCGACATAATTATTTCGTATTAACAAGAACCCCCGTCCCGTGATTACTCTCGCGTTTAAGCCTGTCCCGGCGAGAGCTATCCTTCGCGATCTTGCCGGTAAAACTACCTACCGTAGCCTAAATCATCATTTTTAAAACTTTCCCTTAAAAATTCTTTTTAAAAATTCCGCGTTCGACGTAATCGTCCCGGCGATTTCTCTCTCAATTTATTCCGATTTTCGAGGTTCCGCTTCGCTTGCCGGTCGTTTAGCTAGTGATTAGATCCGAGTAGCGAGACTTGCGAATAATCTAGCCAACAAAAACGTTCTACACTACGACGCAACGACGTAGTAGAAACCACGCAGGGTCGGCGTTCCAATCTTTTCGGGGTGTAATCCATTCCGCGCCCACCCCTCCCGCGTCCCTAAATCGGAGCGATTGTACGATCCGTAATAGCCGTAATTACGGGCATGCCGGAGCCCCATCTGCCACGCAGGACAATTAATAATCTAATCAGACGGCAGTGATTAACACGTTAGACACGGACAAATGCCGAGCGAAGGAACGGTCGAGATGAAAAGGCGCCGTGCCAGCGAGAGCCTCTTTGTGCGTCTCTTTCAGAACTCTCGTCCCGCCGCCGCCGCCACCTCCGCTGCTGCTGCTGCTGCTGCTGCTGCTGGGAACAACCAGTATCCGTCCCGAGGAAATTATTCCACCGAAGAAAAAGGAAGCGAGGAAAACGGGCCAACCGGGTCCACCAAATTGAAACAAGAACGCGCGTGTTATTTCGTTGTGACTTTCGCCTATAGGCAGTGCCTTTTTCTTCTTGTAACCGATCTTGCTCGATCGGTTCGGGTTAGTTTCTTCTTCGATCGGTAGAGATTGGCATTTCGGTTTCTCAGGTGTGTTTCCTGTCGACGTTATTACGATGGAATTAACGCGTTTTGCACGTCAAGCTCGCTACGATACCGCTATTACCTTGTCGTTCTTTGATATTAATTTTCCGATAACGTGGAAAAATATTCTCCGAAGGGAAACCTGAATTTATTTAGCGATATAAAAATCAATCTTACCCCTGTAAAGATGTTAATTCTCCGACTTCGGAGGGATTAAGACAGCTAAACACGCGGATACCGCAGCGAAAGCTTGGAAAAGTGAAAATGCATCGAAACACGCAACCCCACTCGAATCCTTTCGCGTCTCGGAAAACCACCCCCGAGGCAGAAAATCTCGATAATCCGATTCGTCGTATTATTATTAAGCATTCCGGGCAACCCGACAACCGACTGCTCCCAATTTGCGGAGCTTTGTTCCCGCGGCCTGGATCCGTCCTCTTGCGCCCTCTCGCCCGATCGCGGCTCCTTCCTTCCGCTTTTTTCCGCCCTCCCCGCGTTTTCCCGTTTCAGCTGGCGGATTGTGTGTAAATCGGCCGTATTAATTAGCGACACGGGGCCGTTTTGCATTATTATTAGTGAAATCAACTAATTAGAAATAGCGCGGATTGCTCGTTAAAGATCGAGCCCGCCGGCTGTAATCACCAATTACTTCCTTAAGTAAGCCGCGCGCTGAACTTCGCTCATTAAAATTATTAAACGGTTCGCTCGTATAGAATCTGTATTTAACCTTGATACACGAGGCCGCCTTCGCCGGTTGAATTTCTCCCACCCCTCTCTCTCTCTCTCTCTCTCCCGATCTCTCTCCCTCTTTCTCCCCGTGTCCCCGTGTATTTTCCATTAATCAATCTGTCCGTGTCTTCGTTAACGGGGTCCTCCGCGCGGCGTCTTTCGAGACGCGGGGAGCGTTTGGACCGTACCAGAGAGAGAGACGGCTTTGAATTACAGTCACGAGTCTCTATGTGTGTTTAATTTTTCTGATTGGCGTGCGCGATCCTCTTATTGGTCATACGGGACGGGAGAATGGTCGAGGCGGAATGCGGAGTCGCGGATGAAGTTATTCGTCGAATGTTGCCGCGGCGATGGGCCGCGCGGAACGTAGGCAAAGCGGCAAGGGCCAGGCTTAATTTATGTATCTCCCTACGCTCCTTCCTCTTCGATCTCTCGCGCCTCCACGATTTCATCCGCCGAAGACGGCCCGAGAGACGCCTGGACACACCGCTTCGAGGAACCATGCGACTCGCGAGTTATCCCCGGATGAAAATCGTTATCCCGCCTATCGGATCGCGCGCGGGCCAGTAACGAGGCGTCGAACAGAGAGAAAGAGAGAGAGAGAACGAGCCAGGGGAAATGAGAAGGGGGAAAAAGTGGAAAACCGGGAGGTCTTTCGGTGATTAAGTCGCATTCCGTGGCGCGGCGTTTACCGCCTCCCGATATAATTAATTGCATTTCGACGTGGCGATCGACGATTCTTACGGCGGGGTTATAACGGTCCCCGGAAATTGCCGGACCCGTTAGAGGAACGGCTCGCGCGAGTATTTGTCGAAACGAGACGCGGCGGGGACGCGGCGATGGTCGCACGATAATAAGTTTCACGGTACGCCGATCGAGGATCCCTTTCGGCTCGGAATCGCGGCGCGATCTCTGCTCGACTGAATTGAATCCGAAGAAAGCGCGATCGGCCGTGTAATAAGAGCACGATAACGCTCGGAACAGTTACGTGCGCGGAATAAACATTGCCTTTCGAATATTAATTCCTCCAGTGCTCTGCTTTTTTTCCGCGCCCCGGAGGAATCTGACGGTTCTCGATAAGTACGTCGGCCGTACGTCCCGACGCGTTAACGGCAGGTCGCCGCGAGGTACAGCGATCGCGTCCAGGATTTAATCGGGGATTTATTTTAATCGAGGAATATCGCGTTTACAACGTAACGAGCGCTGTTTATGAAATCGCAGAGTTAATTTCTCCCTGGACGAATGATGTGTACCGTTCGACGATGATCGAGACGAGAAAAGAAACAAAAGACGACAGGCTAATCGCGCGGAGGAAAATCTCACGGCGCGTCTAGCCTAGAAAACGAAGGCGCTCAGGACGAGTATAAATCATCGAAACATCGTAATCGAGGCGGGAAAGTTCCCCGCGAATACTTTCTCCCGGTCGTCGCGATTCTCGCGGTTCTCCGAGTGTTGCGCAAAAATTTCTGCGTTTTTGCCAATGCTCGCGGGGCAGGACGAGCCTGGCGAGCCGGGAACGAGGAGAAAAAGGCGACGAAATTCGCCGAGGGGAAAAGGGAAGGTGGCAGAAAAAACTGGACGGAAGAGATGTGGAACAGAATGAAAAAGGAGCGGCACGAAACGCGGGGAGAAAAAGGAAAGGGAAAAGAAAAACAAGGAAGAAAATTGGAGAAAGAATTGAAACGTCATTCCGCGAGCAATCATCGAGCTGACTGGCTGGCTGGCGCGCGATCGGCCAGATCCTGGACAGATAAATTAGCAATTTAATTATGGAACTGTCAGGCGGTAATTAAATTAATAACGAGAAACCTCGAATCCAATCCGATCCGTCGTGGCAACCTTTCGCGCTCCACGGGTCTCGTCCGACGATATCGCATCAATATGCGCGAGTGTGTACGCCGTTTTGAAGGCTGTCAGAAATTGCAGACAATTTTCTCCTACGCCTCGCGAGTACTCGCTCCCTCCATCGCGTTATTTTCGCCCCCTCTCTCACTCTCCCGCTCTCTCGCTTCTTTTACGTCTGTTTTTCACGGCGCTCTGTTAGTTACTTGTTTCTCATCGCACGTTTTCCACCCTCGAGCTCTTTCGCTCTTCTGTGCGTCCGGCAAATTAACCGCGAATTAAACCAGCGTTTTCGCGAAACCACGCTTATCCGGATCGGTCGAACGCGATTGACGCAGAGTTTTCCAACGGAATTTTTTCGCTACCAGTTCCGACGATCGAGACGTTACCCAGCCGAGCTTGATCAACGATATTTCTCGAAACGGAAAGGCGAGACCCGCGGGACCAGTCGGAATATTATCGCAACCGAGTATATCACCTTTACGATTCGTAGCGGGAACGTAAAATTTCGTCTGGCTTAGAATAGACGCTGCTAAATGGAACGGTCAAGCGATCGAGGAATTGGCAAGCGAGCAAGAAGAATCGTTTCGCACTGTAAACTCCATTTCGACATTCGACGAGATTCGACGAGATTCGACGAGAGTTTATACAGTGCCGGGCAAAAGTCTCCGGTCGCGGGAGCCTTTTGTTTTTGCCACTTCGCTCCCGGTATCGGGAATTCTTCGTATCATTTCGGTTCTTCGTCGAAAGTATTTGATCCGGGAATCGGAGCGTCAAAAACTCATCGATTAATTTCGCTTCTTATCGCCGCTCTGTTCCCGGTGTTTCGAAGAATCGATTTACCTTTTTCCCTCGCTTCCCTTCACTGGCTGCCTCGGTCCGGCGTTACATCTGAATCGGACTGCTCGTGTACCATATCCAATAAATTCCAGGAAAACCGCAAACGCGAAGGGGCAAGAAGAAAGCCCGTAAAGATTCATTCTCTCCACAGCGGCACGTGAAAATGTCTCTTAACGCCGAACCTGCTTGACAAATTTATATTTTACCCCGTTTTCATCGATCGAACGATCGGTCCATAAACTCGTCACAGCATGAGCCACTATTTTTTAACTCTTAATTCGAAATCCCACAATCTATGTTATCGCTTCAATCACTCGACTGATTTAATCCTTTCTCTCTTTCCCATTCGTCGATGAATTCGTTCGTTTTCTACCTTCCGATCAAGTGGCAAGTTTAACAAATTTTTTAAAGAAAATTCCTCATTCTTTATTCGTCGAAACAAGTTCCAGCGGCTTTATCAAGAGGCGTGCGCTTCCCAAGCGGTCAAAGGGCTAGCGTCTTTATTTTAACGAAAAGTTAAAAGACGCTTGACCGGTCAAGGCACCTTCGGCGATAAATTTCCCTTCAGTCGGCATTATAATACGGCCCGGCACGGTCTAAGACTTTTGCCCGGCACTGTACGTGCATCTGCGTTCCCCGGACGAGGTTGCAAACGTCGATCATCCTCGACGCCAGCCGGAACACCTTCGCGTCTCGACGCATTGTGCGCCACTCACGTGATCCAATATACGAAAAGCAAAAGTGTTTACAGGCTGGCGGGCCGATACGAGATTAAACGTCGACGGTGAACCCGGGCCGATTAAAATTCCCCGATATTTCATCGACGCGGCGCGGTGGCCGGCGCGCGGCGAATTCGACGCTTCCTCGCGATGCAACATAAATGAGGATCGAGGCTTGCCCCGATCGACGCGAATCCGGCCCGATCAAATCGCCGGTTGTTCGCCCCGAGATCGATGCGTCGCTCGATATTTTAATTCCTCCGCGTCGCCGAATTTTCCGCGCAAGAATCAACAGGTACCGCTGGCTCCCNCCGGAGCTCGCCGGTTCGAAAAGGAGGAATCGAACCGCCTCGTGAACCGCCCTGTAGCCGGTGTCTGCCCTATATAAGAGTGCCCGATAAAGTATCGCGGTATGCAAGCTGCACGTGCATACAGGTGCAGTAACTGTGTCCGAGTCGTTACGCTCGAGCGAGCGCGAGCACCGCGAGCGGACGGCCACGTGTTCGAGAGACGGAAAACCGCTCGGTATCGCGCGAGTCCGATCGAAGCTGGATTTGCATCGGGCTGGTCCGCTCCGCGATCGGTACCCGCTTTCGTAGAAAGCAAAGCGCTGCTCTCGTACCCTCGCCGATTCTCTCGTATTCGGAACCTAGCGTTGGTATTTTTAGACAGACGCCCCCGCGGGTCATCCGGGTGTAATTGGTTCTTGGAGTTTGATGCGTGCGGAGAAACGGAAACTGGAGACGAAACTGGAGATGGGAATTGGAGTTGTCGATTGCTAGGGAAATCGACCGCTTCGTGGATTTAATTCCCCATCTTTCGAGAAGAGGTCTATAGAGATACTTCCAAGTCTAATAGGATAATAACGGTAGAATCTTCTATTTCTTACCGTGATCTTTCGAAATTCGGTCTGGCCCGACGCGGATCTATCCGAGCGTGTAAGACGCGTTGCCTCATCCGGCAGGAATCAAAGTCAAAAACCCATCAAAGTTTCATTTAACTAACTCGCGACTGCTGGAGGAGCAAGCAGATGCCGCGGATGAAAAGGTCGCGGTGATTATTAACGCGGTTGATTAATCAAGCAGAGCGTGGCCTGCGCAACCGGCGGCCGAGTGAATCGAAAATCGCGCGCGGACCAAGATAATTTCAGTTGCTTCGATCGATTCCTTTCCTCGTCCTGAAACAATATCGACGCGTGCGTGTTCGCGAAGGTGGAACGAACCGACGATCTACATACTGCCGGCTAAGGTGTGCGCGTGCAACGTCGGTGTATGCAGATACGCACACGTGGCCGCGGAATATAAATGTGGGAGGCCTTTCACATTCCGGAGAAAATTTGCTCGACGGGCATTTTGCACTCGCGGTCCGTGGAAAAAGTTCGTTTCAGCGATGTATCTGGTTCAACGTCGGACGATTACGAGTATCGCGTTCCGAGTGCCGTCGTAAATTAATGAGAAAGCACGCGGGGACAAAATCGAGCATGGCGAAGAGTTTTCTTCTCCTGCGTCTGCCGCCGCGAGCTTTTTTCCCCCCCTTTTCCCCCATCCACCGTTCTCCCCGCTTCACCTTTTTCCCTCTCCTCCTTTTTCCCTCTTTTTCTTCTTTCTTTTTGTTCTTTTTTTACCCTTCGTTTCTCTCTTTTCCCGCCGCCCCGCCCGCCACCGCCGACGATCGATCCCGTCGAATGGATCACGTATGCAAAACGCCGCCTCTATCCGATGCAATTAAACGCACAACCACTTCCGTGACGCGCGCACACCGGCAAGAACTTTGTTTCATTTTCTCCTTGCACGCTTTCTCATTTTCACTTGCCCGTGTGTTATACCCGGCATAAATAATCCGGCAAATCGAGCCGACGCGTGTGCTCCCTGCGCGAGAAAAACACGCCGGCCTCTCTGCGTGCTTTTATTGTTCGATCAACGTAATTGTTCCACTCAGAGGCGGAATACGGAATCGCGGGGCTCGAAGAAATTCGAGAATTCCTGGTAAATAATGGGCGGGTCCGTTTTCCAATGACTTGCTTAATACCGCTGGATTAATTGCGAATTGGTATAATAATCGCGGGATCACTGCTCGCGTTGTTTTAATGGAAATTTAACGCGGCCTCGAGTGTATCTCGCATGATTTTAATCATGCTTTCGGCCTCTTCTTATATAATATGCATTTGTTCCAAATCTCTATTCGTTTCTCCTCACGGAACAATCCCCGATGTATCGGTTTCAACGGCTGACCAATTTCACCTTTACCTCGTTACCTTTTCTTTTCCTTTTTCTAACAGCGCAAATAGGGAATTTGCGGGGATTAGCGAAATTAGCGGGAGAAAAAGTCAATGGATCGGCTTTGTTTTAAAAAGTTAGTAAAACAGTAATTACGCGTTAGAATCGTACTTCTTCGCATGCTCGTGTACGTCATTAAAGAATAATTGACTCGAGAGCGAAAGTACCTCGAAGCACTTGCCAGTAACCAGGTGCTATTCCAGGTTAAGTATTGCTCGTCAGAGTTCGCGAAGAAGAGATTGGGTGACTATGTTTTTCCCAGGGCTCGTTCCAATTCAATTCCTGTAATTTTCGATTCTCTACGAGAGTACAAACGAACGCAATAATTCGCGTGTCGGCTACACTTTTCTTTCGCGAACAATTGTCCTCCGTGGCCAGGCGATATTACACCGTGAATCGTTTAGAATAATGATAATAATTTTCTAAAATTATTCGACCACCGCGAAGAACGTTTCTTTCCGGGTGTAACAACTACTCCGGTAATAAAAAGTAATCCGTTCATTCCGTAATAGGAAAGATTTCCACAATCGCGAAAAAGAAATTACGAGAATTCTGCGCAACGTTCCAGGGAAGAAAGAATTCCGGTAACAAGAAATCTAGGAGTAATCTGTATATATTAGAAGAGGTAAAAATACTAATTTCAGTGGAGGCAGACCGAAAAGATAATCCAAGATTAAGAAGAAGCATTTCGCAAGGACATATAAAAAGAAAGTTGCAGTAATAAAGATAGCTGTACCAACGCCGAAAGAAAAAAGATCCAGCAATTAAAGCAGCGACGCGAGTCTCCGGGATCTTTCGAAAATGACGCAGAAAAAAGGAAAAACCGGAGATAGATAAATAACATGAAAAAAAAAGAAAAATGGAAGGATATAAAGCAGGAATTTCAAAAAAGGGAAACCCAAATTCTCTTCATCCGTCCAATCAATCCGCCAAAAGAATTCCTCGTTGGCAAATCGTTTCCACGCGGTTATTAGTTGGTCGTCGATCAAATTCCGTGTTTTGCATCGCGCGGAAAATCGTACGATTCCATCTATATCCCGTTGATCCTCCCATTAGTTTTCTTATCCGATGCTTCGAAATTCCGAGTTTGAAATTCCCGGGGATCGAAGGAGGCATCGTGGTCGCGGTCGATTCGACGTGGCCACGTATCGTTACACGGCTAATTGCGGTATAAACAGCAGACTTTACGAGGCACCAGTGTACGGCTGGCAACGTTCGGCAAACATTAGCCGCCATTAACGAAGATATAAGGCCGCGGTATTGATGCGTCCGCGGCCCAAGATCCGCAATGTCAAGGGAGAGAAGGCTGAAATGTGAAGATCGTCGGCCGGTAATCGAACACCTGACGCGAACATTCCAGGAAATCGGCCCGAGATAGCCGCGCGCGTAATGCTAATGGATGGATATTAATTTTCCCGTGTCGAATACATTTTAACTAATCGCGCGGGTATCGCGGAGAACCGAGGGGAATCGCGAGTGTTAGGAAGATCGGGGTGAAAAATCGGTAATGGCGGGCGGGTTGGACCGGCTCGCGACCGGGTCTGTTAATCCGGAAACGCAGAGTGGATTCTGGATAACGTCGATAGACGACGACGTTATACTTCGCGTTGACGTCGTCTCGTTTATGCGTCGAGTGGATTCCATCGTCCAGCTTGGCGTATCAATTCGAGCCGTGTGGTAATGCAGGATCTAGCGAGGGTTCGGTATTTTCGAGGGAGAATCCTTGGGAAGAGTTTGTGAGACGCGTCGTGTCGAGGTTGCAAAGATGTCGCGCGTTCGGTTCTCCGTGTTCTCCGGTGGAAACCGTGGAAGAATTCCGAGCGGGTGGCCATTATACGTGTACCTGCGCGTACGTATTTCCGGCGTGGAAATAAAAGCAACCGGGCAGCGGTCAACAATGGAAAATATATTATCGCGGTGTCGGGGAATATTTTTTTCTAAGCGGCGCGTTCTTTCGCGCCCGCGCTGCTGGTCGCGATGGAAATTCCCATTAATTCACCGGCGAGGTTCGATATTTCATCGGCTCGATCGGACAGCGTTGAGCGTTTTTCGTCGGTTCGTTTCAATTTGCTCCCTTTTCTCGTCCCTTCGCCTCTTCCTTTATCTATTTTTCGCTCTCCCGCCCCTCTCCCTCTCTCTCTCTCTCACTCTTTCTCTCTTTCGTTCTTTCTTCCGTCCCCTCTATGTATCGCGCGCATACTCCATCAGCCCTGGAACACGCTTAACCCAAATATTAACATTGATTATTTTAATTGCTCCGTAGCGAGGCGCGTAGCGACTATTAATAACCGCTTCGAGAAAGGACCCCGCGATCGTAAAGCGTGGAATTTTAATGATACACACAGAGAGCACGCCGGGGAGAAACGGTTGTCGCGAATTACGCGCGGCGGCCAGAAGAGGGAAACGTCCACGCGTCAACGCGACATGGCGCGCACATTTAAAGATTATAGGAACCATAAAGCTTTAGCCGTGCAGCGCGGAACATTTTATAAAGCCGATTATTCGGTATCTCGAGATAACGCCAAACACGAAGCCGGGAGCCACGGATTTGTTCGTTTCTTCGTTTTAACCCCGGCCGCGTGCAACGTTTCGAGAATTCAAGTTTACGCTCGTTTACGCTCGACCAGCCAGCGGCAGCAAGCGTTCACAATGCGTTCTTGCAAAACGTCGACAAAAGCCGGACGAGCGATTGCAACGGATGAAATTTCCAAGTGTCGTCTCCGCTTTCGGCTAATCCGCCTGCCCTTTTCCCGTGTCCCTCGACCTTTTCGCGCAAATCGCCATTCTGATCTTCCTCTCTGATCATTGTAATTCGTTAACGAAGAACCGAGGCACCAGGGTGAAAGAGAACGGAGCGTGTTTGTTATTTCAACCCCTTGTGTGGCCCGTGTTAAGGAGCAACGTACAGACGAAACACGCGAAATCTCCATTGCAATTACAACTTGGAAAAATTGCGTACAAACCCTTGCACCGTGGATGTTTCACTCGCGATTCTCGATCGAATCTCGCGAAACGACCACGACGACCTCTGTGCAGACAGAATATCGCGAGTTCTTCGTAATCTCGCGCCTCGATACGCACAGAACCCCCGTCGGTCCCCCCGGTTGCGATCAATTATATCGCGCGTGTATTAATTGCGAACCGGAACACAGAGACAGTGGCGCGGGTGGCGCAGGGCGCAGAGGAGGAAACGTTTATTAACTCGCTGGTCGGCGTAGCCGGCTAACGACGACGTTTAGCCTGAAAGAAGGCGTGCTTGTTTCGAAGGGATCAAAAGCGAGTGTAACGCTCGTCGCGCAACGGCCGCTTCTGAAAGCCGCGAAATTCGCAGCGACGCAAACATTTTTCCGCCTTCCGCCGTCCGCCTACCCTCCCTCCCCTGTTCTTCGTTATTCTTTCCCACATTATTTCCCCCTTTCCTTCCTTTCACCCCGTTCCCGCGACTAGAGACCAGCCTGGAACGCGTTTAGGAAAGCAGAGAAGGACAGGTGTCGAGCGGGTTTCGCGCCAACGAAGACGCCGCGACAATTATATATGCGACGCCTTATTATAATCGACCCCTCTCTGCTTCTCTCCTTCTTCCTCTATTTCTCCGTTCCTCGATCCCTCTCCCTCTCTTTCTCTCTACCTCGCTCCCTCTTTCTCTACCGTTCTCTGTGTCGTTTAAAGCAGCTGGAACGTCAGCGGGACGACGCATAATAAGGGAGAAAAGAAAGAGAAGCGTGTGGCGGGTTGAATATAGGATTCTACACGGTCCCTCTGTTACCGGCCTAACCTCATTTAGTTAGAAAGTGTTTGCGCGATGAGACCGGCGCGAGGTTTAATTGGAAACGCCTCGTGTCTATCGCCCGGCACCGCGTTCAAACCGGAGCCGGAGAATGTCATCCTCTGAGCCCTCGGCCGCGGCCGTAATTGGTCGCCTTTCTCGCTTCATCCGACCGCCAGGATTTTCCGGGGGACACACCAGCCGCCGGCACCCTCCTACCCAATGATAAATTTGTATATTCGGACTAATGGCGCGCCGCGACGAGCCTCGGGAACACGTTCGGGAGATCCGCGACGAGACGGCCGAGGGTTTCAAACCGGGGAAAGAACCACGGATGGTTAGGTCGATACTTGCTTCGCGCACACACCGCCGCGTTTTCCTATTGTTGCCCGCTTATTTCTCTTTTTTTTCTTTTTTTCTTTCTGCAAATTATTTCTATTTACACCGCCGATGCGTCGGAAGTCTGGAATTTTTACAAGAGAGATAGGTTTATTATCTAATACTTGATTCTATTACTCGTTGTGACGTAGATTTGATCCATTTCCTACTATTTTACCATTTGGTATATTTGGTATATCCCTATATCCTCTTAAGTTACAAATGACTTGCCTTTGCGTGGTAATTTGCGCGTCGAGAGACGAAACAGGTCGAAAATTAATGAATTGTTCGTTTATCTCGATACATTCGTGAAAAAGGTTGGCAGACACTGCTACCAAGGAATTCGAGACAATGGAAAAAGAACGTTTGCAACGAGTATGACGAGTTATACTCGAGCTTTGGCTAACTTTTTGGAATCGTGTCGGAAAAAGCCTATGGTTTGGCAAACAATTTGCGATCGTGCGCAGTTTCCAATAAAATTTTAGATAGCGTTATTTTTCCGTTATCCCCGGCGTGCTTAGATCGGCTGGAAGTCATAGAGTACCTGCCGTAAAATCAATTTTTTCCCCGGGTTCGTAATAAGACTTAACGAGACCGGATCGGAACATCGTCTGAATCGATTTATTCGTATACCGGCACGGAGGGAAAATCGCTTTGTTAATGCCCCGATAATACGAACTGCATACGTTCAACAACCGCCATATATACATCTACTTATGTTTTTGCGAATTATCAGTTTTCAGTCAACATCATTGAATTCATAATACGTTGCTGGCATAAATCTGGACTCGTTAGTGCGGCCAGCTACCCGTATAACCCAATGAAACAATAATGAACGTAGAAATATTCGTTTCCACGAACAAAGAGAAATCTCGTAATTATTAGCGCGCGGTTTCGCTTTATCCGCCCCTTCTCCAATCAATCTTACCCTTCGCCATAGTTTAACGTCGCCTCCAAAACCCGCCCCCTCTCCTCTACCTCTCCTCTCCTCACCCGCTGCCCCGTTACTCTTTCCATCGACCGTGCATCGTCGATCCCGTGTATCCGGAATTAAAGTTCAAATTAATCCAACGAATTAATCTAATCCACGGCTAATGGACACGGCTAATTAATCGACGGTTGTTCACGATTGTTTCAGGATATTCGGGACCGGTGGTGCTTGCGCAGGCTGCGGCAACGCGATACCTGCCACCGAGCTAGTAATGAGGGCGGGTGGATCGGTATTTCACCAGAAATGCTTCACCTGCAGCAAATGCGGCAATCAACTCGTTTCCGGCGATAGGTAAGACCTCGATCGGACTAATAAACCTTGCTTCGGCCGTGTACCACCAACACACCCCGGAACATTGACAATCACTCGCCGTGTACCCAGGGTTCTTCGGGGACGAAGATAGAACGGAATCGGCCGCGGGTTCAAAGAGATATCGGGAGAAATCGGTCGAGAGGGTTAGCATTCGGGCGTCAGCTTTGCTAGGGAGAGCGCATAGATACGACCCGATGAGGAAACGCGGCAATTAAAGGGTTGGAAAAGAGGCGTGTCACGCGGGACTGTCGGTTAATTGGTGGGGATCGGGACCGGGGATTTTGTAATAAAGGAGGAGGGACACAATTATCGCGGCCCGGTAATGAAGCAATCTTGTTTATGAGCATCGATTTCGTCGATACTCTGCGCGCTGCACGCGGTGCTCTGCTTGATTGCCAGACGTTCGTTTCCAAGCGCGGTTTTTGTTCCGCGTGAAACGATCCTCGGTGTTTTCCGCGCCGTCGTGATTTTTCCCCTGTAAACGTGATCGTCCTTCGAGATCGCTCGCGATCCTGCGGCCTAATATATACCCATACACCGGAGCTTCCCTTTCTGTGTCTCGGAACTGAGATAAGAAGCGACTAACCGTTACCGTTTCTCTGCCCAGGTACTACCTGCTGTCGGGGTCACCGGTCTGCGAGACAGATTGGCACAAAATCGTGAAATCGTCGAGCGTGGCTGCCGCAGCGGCGGCAGCAGCGGCCGGAAATGGCGGCGCACCGGTAAGAAAAGGTAAGGTCGGTCGGCCTCGAAGAAGTCGCGAATGAGGTGGCAACCCGGTCGGTCGCCCGAAGAAGGTACAAGCCTCTCCACAGCCGACGCCCGCCGTCGTACCGTCTCAGGTCGATGTCGTGGACGTCGCCGTCGGAGGGGATCCCTATTCGCCGCCTCCGCCGGGTCATCAGCAGTACCACCATCATCACCACCACCATCACCATCACCATCAGATGGGACTCGTACATCCTGGACTGGCGGTACAGCAAACGCACCTGCAGGGGTCCACCTATCAGGACTGGTCTCCGTGGGCACAGGACACCTGCGACTGAACTGCCCCGGTGCAAGCACTCTCGGGGTCAGCCCGTCGTCTCCTGGCTCAACGAATCCTCGCCATGGTTCCAGCACCGCCGCCGGTCTTCCTCTCTGTTCCGTCGTTGGCAAACAATCCGAAATACCACGAGAAGAGAACGCCAAGAGAACCCAGCAAGTGCTCGCGATCTCTCGAACCACGGGGACGACGACGACGATGATAATAGACTGTGTGACGCGTCTCGCGAGCGCAAGTGGAGACGACGAAGGATCACCCGGGTGGACGAGGATCGAGCCTGGAACACGGTGAACGAGAATCTCGTTCCGCTTGTGACCGAACCGCGTATGTCGCTAGCAAGAACTCCGCCAAACGATGGAGAAAAATAATGTTTCTTGTTCGTCTTTCGACGTGTCCCGACCGATCGAACACGCCTTCGATTCGGTCTTTCGCCGCGTGACAGTTCGTGTGTGTGCGCGCGCGGTCAACCACGCTCGCCGATCTCGATCCCCGCCTCGAGGACCATCGAGACGAAGCTTTTCGAGCGACGAGCCGTGTCCCGTTAGATCGCTCGGCCACGTCCGAGAACACTGCACGCATCTTCTCAACTGGTCTCCCCCCTAATCGATAATCTTTGCTCAATCACGGAGAATCGAGAATAATCGAAGCGTCTCGGTGTACGGGCCGCGTTCTATCGTCGCCGACAGAAGCGTAACGCCAGCCTTCTTCGCTCCCGTCCGATTCTTCGGTCCTCGTCCCAGCTTAATCGAATCGGTAATCCTGTTAATCGCGCGTCAGGCAACCGGCAATCACTTTCTCTGGTAACGCGTTTGTAACCGCGCTGGATAATCTCTGTCACGGTAGTGGTTCGCTCGCGTTTGCTTCCCGATGGTCTCGTTCGGTTTAGATCTCGCGAGCTCGGCGAAGTTTCAACCTTTTAATTCGGGAATACCAAGTATCGATATTGCTCGGACGTTTGTCTCGGTTTGCCAAACTCGTTTCGTTCCGACATGAAATACCGCTAAAGAATATATAGTGTCCGTTCGTCCGTCGAGATCCAACCGATCGAACCTTTCGAACACGCGTGGCTCGTATTCCTTCCATTGTAGCACGCGAGGATCAGAGGATCCGACGCGGAGACCTCGAGATCCAAAGCTCGTCACGTATGTAGGAAGAAAATTCCATCGACCGGTGCTCGGATAATTCGGCGATTGAGAACGTCAGGTCCCGGCCCTTAGAAAATTATTTTTCTTTCAAAATCACCGGCCCCCATCTCCGTCCCCGAGACACGGCCTCTCCCTGTAAACTCATTAAGCGTTCCTTGTTCTCGCGATCGTTAATCGAGTCTCTCCTGCCGTCGAATAAAAGGCCACACCGAGGTGAAACCGTCGAACGAGCGAAATTATCATTCGAATTTTCCTTGTCAACGCCGCAGCTCCCTCGCGGTCGGGGAACTCTGGTGCTTTCTCCCTTCGCGAAATTCCCCGATCCAGCTTGTGTAATCAGAACGAATAAAAACGGGTCGCGAGGCGTTACGCGACATTTATCGAGCAAGAACGCGGATTTTATTTATCCAATGCCATGTTCACGTTTGTTATCGGCGACGTTGGAAATTTATCGACACGCCGCGGTACAGTTTTCCTTCGGTATCGGCCAATAACGATCGTGAGTAAGAGGTGTGACTCGATCGGGAAAGATTACCCCCCGAAAAGGATCGACGGATCGTGAACCCTACGAGAGATCGAGACCTTTCATCGGAGAACGATCGCGAGACAAACGGATGCTTCGTCGGTTATTTTTCTGCTCGGCGAGGATTTCGCCTGGCGCGAAGGGTGCACGATCGCCGACGATCGAGTTTTCTCTCGCAAAAGAGGGGAACGAGGGGTTGCGAGAGACTGTCGGGCGACGAGGACGCGAGCACCGACGCCCGTGGACGCTCTTGGCGAAGGATTGAAGCGTGTAACAATACTTTTTCTAAGTGGCAGGGTTTCGACATCCGCAATAAACATTTACGTAAATGTATAATCGTGAACACGTTACGATGTATCTACTATCGCCCGTGCCCGTTGTCGGACTCCCCCCGTTCGTCACCCCCTCGCAGAAAGTTGTACAAAGTGTTTCCTTTTCCATCAAGACGCGCTGCTTCCGCCTGCGGAGCACGACGGTAGGCGAGGGGAACCGGAAACGACACGGGCCCGGGCACGTTCGAAGCTCAATGCGAAACTAAAGACACATGTTTTGGGTGTAAATCACGCGGAAACGGCTGGCTCGGTTCGCTTTATGGCGGTCACATTTTCTTGTCGATTTCTCATCCTCGAAATATACTCCTGTCGCGCTTCGTTTCGTTCCGAATCGCTCGCTTCATACGTCGAACCAACTTCCGAACGGCTCGGAAGAATTCGTGCATCGCGTAGACTTAGCCGTTAAATAATAGACGCGAGAGAAATCGTTGGCAAACGATCGACAATTTCCTCCATGGTAAAACCTATCACGGTCCTCCTCCTCTTCTTCTTCCCTCTCCGACGTCCTGTTCGGGGCGTATTTTGTTTGCAAAATAAAATACACGAGTCGATACTCCCTCCCGGTTTCCTCCGAAGTCTCTTCCCCTTTCGAGTCTGTTTTATTTCCCGACCGATCGACAAGAGCCACGCTCGAAATTCTATAAAGCGACCGAACGACCGGCTCCGCGCCGTGCAACTGATCGTTACTCGTTTACCCGTCTCGTTCTTAGCGAAACTTTCGTCTCTCGGAACGCCGCCGCGCGCTTACGAGGATTCGTGGCGAGAATGATGGAGCTAGAGAGAAAGAGAAAGAGAGAGAGAAAGAGAGAGAGAGAGAGAGAGAGAGTGAGAGAAAGAGAGAGAGAGAGAAAGAAGGAAGAAACGGCGACGTTTTCGACGCCCGATCGCCGCGACGGTGCTCGACGAAAGGGATCCAAGGGAGAGCGTTCTGTTCCCTTGCCGATTTCGCGTCGATTTCTCTTCGAGCTGGCGCGCGTTCGCCACTCCGTCGACCCTTCGATCGAACCTTCGCGCGTGGAAACGCGGTCGAAAATCCGGACTGTTCATCCGCAATCGAAGATGCTCGATCGGACGAAGGGAGTCGTTCGCTGACGGATCGTGTAATTTAATCTTGTACATAGGGTACATTTTGTATATTGTTAAAAGTTTGTGTGATATAAATGGTTATGTATTTACTATTAAATGCGGCGACGGGGCTCCGCACGTCCTTTAAACGGGCGATCGCGCGTACGATGGCTCGACGGCCATCGCCACTGGATGCACACGCCCGATATCATCCCGATTCGCCTAACTTTCTCCGCAAGATCGAACCCCGGTTTCGTTGCTCCTTCGAGCCAAGTAATCGCGCTTTCGTCGCCCTAACTTTTCTTCCGTTTCTACCGTCGATGGTAATTTCCTCTCGATTTCGTTTCCTCTTTGTTGTATCTCTCGCCGGTCTTGGGTATGCGTCGGGACGCTATGATCCTGCGAAGCGGCGTCCCGATTGCCCGCGTTCCGTTCGGTTCCAGGTGTCTCGGCATTAGGGGGGGTCTCTGTTTCGACAACGAGCCGCGAGATGGCGGTTCCTGTCGCTCGCGGTTATGGAACGGTCGGAGAAAAACGGGGAGAGAAAGAGAGAGAGAGAGAGAGAGAGAGTGAAAGAGAGCGGTGTTGTTCCCCGTGTGCGTGGCTGGCATCCAGTGGCGCTGGTTACGTCGCGAAACGTCGTCCTCGGTTGAGCGTACACGCGGTTGGATCAAAGCTCACGATCTTTCGCGTTTAGTTAATTTTGTTATTTGATTTATCTCGATCTTCTTATCCGGGACCCGACGACATCTCTGAATGGTTTCGCGGCCTCTTGTAAAATACAAAAAAAAAAAATGAAATACACACGGACACACACACACACAATACAAGACACGTTTATTAATTAAATAAAAATCACAAGTTTTTAGAACGTCGTTCGTTCATGCGGATTCACATGTTCTTTCGTCGTGCACGACGCCTGCCCCCCGACGCGCGCGTACGCGATATATATCGCGTCCGTCCCAGTTCTTCCGCAGGGCGTGTATATATACGTACGCTCGCGATTATTTCCTTGGCAGTCTCCCCGCGAACAGACGCAGAGCACGGGGCAGCCCCAACGACTTCGAGGTAAGCGAACGTTACTGTCCAATTTAAGAAATTGAATCTCGCGAGATATCGTAGCCAGCGCGGCGAGATTAATGAGCGAGCTTTCCAAACTTTTCATCCCTCCACCTTCGCCAACTTATTGGCCGCGTTTTCGAAGACAGGGGGAAAAGTTTTCACGGGGGCGGAAGTTGTTTTGTCATCGAACAGAGGACGCCGCGGCGATCTGCCGTATTTCCTGCCGGAGGAAACGGAAACGTGGCTACCAACTCCAAGGTCACTCGATAAAAACACGACCATTTTTCCCCGAGATCGTGGCGATTTTCCCGATTCTACGCGAATCGACGGAATTATCGCGGAATTTTCCACTCGATCCCGCGACCACTAGGGCCGCAATCGGCCAAGATGATCGCCGTTCACCGGTCCCCGCCTCATTTCGCGGTGTCTACTCGGCCGTGCCTCGCATTTCCCCGTAACAACACGCGAGTAAAATAAACAAACGTTTATCGCGAGCGAGCGAGCAACTCTGCGAGCGGACAACCGAAAGGCGGCTATTGAATATCGAATTTCACGCTCGTGATTCCACGCGGTTGGGCGCAGGAATTTTGATAAAAGGGAAAAAAGGAACGGGAGAGAGAGAAAAAAAAAAACGAGCGGAGGAACTGGTATATAGGGTGTGTCTTTGTCGCGGCCGCCACTGCGTTCACGTGCATCGTCCTCTCGAGCACAGATCCATTTACCGTGACCTGTCAACCGGGCTAACCGATTTCCCGCGTTAATGAGAAACGCGTCGCAAATTCCGCGCGTCTTTCGCCGGACCAACAGTCGGCACTGATTCCTAAATATCTTTCCCATTCCTAGACACTAATTACTCCAAGCTTCCTTCTATACGAACCACGATTACTCGAAACTGGACCGATCGGAGAATTTTCCCGAACGCGTGGTTCGGCGTCGGATAAAGTGTCGTCCGCGATGGTAAAGCGGATACGAGAAGGTTCGCGAGAGGATCGAGGACCGATCGATTTAGCGTCGCGATGCTCGCGACATCTGCGGCGGACTGGGATATTAAACGCCGTACATGTAGATCTCTGCTGAAACGGGAAGAAACGTGATTTCGTTAAGAGACGTTCTTATTTATTCCCGGCGAGTGGTCTCGCCCTCCTCGTGGTCGGACGAGCGTAAAAGCGCGCTCGAGTTTCGCGGTCGCGAGGTATTATTAAGCTGACACTCGGTCCAAGGTCGATGGTACCAGCAGCCGACTACTTTACCGACTTTACGCAAATATCATCGGCGAGTAACGTCTATAAGTTCCTGTAAATCCCGTGTAGGTCTATCGGGAGAATTTACACGCGTGTATCGAGGGGAACAGGTATTCGAACGCGTACTTTGTAAGTAATTTTACGATCGACGCGATGAAACGACGAGGATAACCAAACGCTTTGTTCGGCACTTCGATCTCGCGTTGAATAACCCGCTTCCACTATATTCTATCCTTGGAGGTATCTCGCGTGCGTGTGAATGTGTATGCGTAAGATGTACGTACCTTGTGACGCACGTTAAATCCCAATAACGTGTCGTCCCGTAACGACGACAGGATCGAATAAACGCGAACGAATCGTTCATCGACTCGGATAATTTCTCGATGCATCGATCGATCGCGAATTTATAGATCGAGAAGAGAACAGGAAAAGGCTCGCGTTAAAGTTTCACGGCTTTGGGCGTCCGATTTTTCGGAAATTTCTGCGCGCACCGTGGCTACGAGAAGCTGAGAGGGGTGTAGGAGGCGGGGGGAATCGGTAAACGAACGAGCGCAATCAATTTTTCATGTAATCGGATTTTATTGGAACGTTGCTAATAAAATACAATGGAATCGAGCATAGTTCGAACTACGGTACACCGCGCTGTATTGTTTCCTGGGCGCACGATAAACGAAACTATTGTGCGGCAATAACGCAATTTAAATACACGCGGTGCATAAGCGCCGCGGTCACTCGCGCCCGATCGAATTATTATACACGCAGGCCGCGGTAATTGGCAACCATTGGTGCCTGCAAATTCAATTTAGCCCCTGTAAATTAACTTCAAAGGAACAAACCAATCCCATCTTTGTAACGGGAACGGAAACAGGCCAGGGAAAAAGGGAATAAAGAAAGGCCGGGGCGCCATCCGGCGCATACGGAACGCGGAGAGGGTGGAGGGGGGAGAAAAAATGAAACACGAGGAAATGGGACGAGGTGACGCGGCGGTGGTCATCGCTCGGCCGGTTAGTGGCGGCCGGGGTGAGACGGTAAAGGAGGAAGCGGAGGTGGGAAAAGAGGCGGAAAAGGAGGGAAAATAGAGGCATGTATTAATTAAGGAATCCTTAATAACCCTGCCTGTGCAGGGTGCATGAATCACTCGGTGGACAAGCGCGGTGGACAAGGTGGAGGAGCGCAAGTATGTAAAAGAAGAACAATGCACGGGGGTCCCGCGGGGACCGTGGGCCGAAATAAAAGTTTAATAATAGCGTAAAAAGTGCACGGTTTAATGGGCGAGCAGACGGCCGTAATACATTATTTTCGAGCCGACACTCTTCTTGCGACGGAATCCCTTTGAGGACGCGCAACTGCTCCAGCTATCCGCGCTTTGTTCCAAGAGGAGATCGTAAAAAGAGCAAGCACGAGGGCTGGGACGGGGTTGGACGGGGTGCGCGGGGTCTTGGGGGGCGGGTAGGGGCGAGGCGGAGGAGGCGGCAGGGCAGGAGAAGAAACGAAAACAATCGATACTGTCGGAACAGGAAAGCAAGGCCAATCGGCCCGTGCTCTATTCGCGGAGTGGCCAATCAAAATGCCTACTACGTCGCCGGCAGGCCCGCTAATTAGACGCCACGTAAATCAGTCCTGAAACTCAACGTTAATTAACACGGGTTTCCGTTGGAGTTGCTTACCCACCTATTTATCGAACGACACAAATGCAATATGGTCGAACACGTGCACGTCCGTTAAATGCCTCCTCCTCGGAACGGAGAATGCCAGATACTCGGTGTGCGCCGCGGCGCAGCCAGCCTCGTCCCCCTTAACCCCGACGTGCACCTATTATATCCATAAGTTTATGCCACTTTAAATAAAAGTTGCCGTTATAAATAGAAGGCCGCGCGTTTGTCCGTGCCCTCGCGAAAAGCGGCGCGACGCCGCGGCGTGTTCCGCTCGTTAGAAGCGTCGCCCACACCCGCGCCACCCCACAGCCGAACCCGAACCGATCCGCTTTGTCTCATTCCCCCTAATGATCGCGCGATTTCTAATAATAGAGCGCCGGGATTTTTCTTAATTGACTGTCGCTAACTCGTTACCGAACCGCTTTAATTGCCACGAATGTTTGGCGGACGCCCCCGGACGCCTCTAAATATAATCTGTGGCCAGCCGCGGCGCTCTACCCGCAGCGCTCCACCCGCGCCGCTCCAACGCGACTGGCCGTTCGATCAAGGGGGCCGTTATTCCCTCTGATTTATCCCGTCCACCGACGTGTTTTAATTTAGAAATTCAAACGATGGACACTTTTTGCCCCGAGCTGTTGGCTGACCGGCACGAGATCTCCGATCCAAGCTGCTCGATCCTCTTGGTTCCCTTGGCTGGCGAACACCATTCGTGTTCCTGGATTACGCGGATCTGGGAAAAATACGAATAACAAGGGGATTGTTTTTCACCCGCTAATCGCCTGAAAGCGATCGAGGCAGAAAAGCGAGTCGAGTTCGTTTCTCCCTTAATTATGACTCGGTTGTTCCGTGGATCAACGTTGAACAGAAAGAGAGAGAAAAGGAGAGAGAGAGAGAGAGGTTGGAAATGGAAGGAAAGGAAAAACGTTTACCGCTTCGATGACGAGTAATTATGGCTGTTTCGACGGTTAGCAGGGAACGACGAAGTGTTTGGAGACACGAGGCAATTGGACGAGGGGCACCGGTTTCTCGAACTTCAGCGGTAATTAACAATCGGTCGCGCATAACAAACTGAATTTAATTAATTGCATAACTGCACGGAGGTCCGTGCTTCTAATCGAACTGGGTACATATTGTTGCAGCCACCCTTCTACCCCTCATCAGCCACCGGCAATTAATTATAGCATTCCGGGTTAGCCGGGGAATTAATTACGTCCAGAAGTTGGACGTTGCCGGGGGATCGTTAGAAATCGTCCTTCGTTAGAGTTAAGCGAGCACCGGTTCCGCTAGTTATTGATGGTTTCTGGTTCCTCATCGGCCTGATACTGACAGGGCCGAGTGCCCGTCCGGCAATTCTGCATCCGTCTGCAATCAGACGCACTTTGCATTTTAATAAGAACGAACGTTATGGCATTTCTCTCGTTGCTGTCTTTATTTTCTCGCGTCTTCTTCTCTTTCCCTTCAGTTAACACGCGTCCTTCCATTTTTACTTTTTTTTTGCTTTTCTCTCTCTCTCTCCTCTTCCCAGCCTCGATCCTCCTTTTTTCCCCCTATCCTTTCACCTCTTCTCGGGATTACCGGTTTAATTTCTGGCTATGAAACGTTATCTAAATTGCCGCTAAAAACTGTGAAAATCGTCGCGATAGGTAAACAAGATTATTCTCGATTACGTTTAGCTTCGTTCCAGGATGAACACAGGCACTCGTCCAATTCTCCGCCGACCTGCGTAATCTTCCAACTAACTCCTTATCTACGAACGTTGGAATTCTCCAACAGCAGTTCCCGAAATCTCGAATCTTACTTCAGATACTTACCCTTGTAAGTTTCGGTATCTCGGTCGTCTCTTCCTCACTCCCCCTCTCTCTTTCCCTTTCTCTCTCTCTCTCTCTCTCTCTATCTATCTCGTATTTCCATGTTCTTCCTGACGTCTGCCTTTACGTCCCGACTCGTCTTCGAAGATCCGTAAGTTCGAACGTTCCGAGAGAGAAGGGATATTTTAACCTATGTAACGAATTATTTCTGTAAAAAAAAAAAAACGAGATATTTTTAACGTGAAATCGTTTCATCTATCGACGATGATTACCAACGAATCGATAGAAGAGATTTCGACACCGAAACTCCTTCGGTGTCACAGTTGACGTTGACGCATTTTTAAGAAAAATAGCATAATCCATCGGGGAAAGGAGTGGAACAACTAGCGGGAAACCAGCGAATATCCGGAAAGAAGAGCGATATCGGTATCGAGGCTGGAGGGTAGTAAAACTCTCACGTGTTCCGTCATAATCGGATACGCAGAGGGGTGAAGGCTGGCGTTGCGATGGAAAGCAGCAAAACTGGCAGCAGCCTCGGCCCGTAAGCGGAAGGCCAGTTTCATGCGCTAATTAACGATCCATTAAAAGCAGGAACAAACGAGATTACAAGTAGCCGGTTGTCCGATCGCGCGGACGTCTTGGAAGCGCGGCGGCCGCACGCTCCGCGTCTTTTTACCTTTTAACGATGCCCGTTTTCCGTTGCGTGCAATCCTGTGAAACGAGGGGCAGCGGGAAAATAAAAGGAATATATTAAGAGTGTCTCCGACGGCGTTCTGCCTGGCTCGCCGGCAGTCCGTTCGGTCTAATTTCTAATTATTCCGCCGGAGTGGTTCTAATTAGCGTAGCTACATAGTTAGCTACGTACAACTGTTTCCCTCGTGTCTGGGGGTGTAGAGGCTAGGTAAATAAGCTCCTCGGCCCTCTCCTTCTTCCCGCGGCCGCGCACACGCGCGCGACAGAGCGAGCGAGCGAGCGCGCTCGCGCGAGCGTGTGTACGCGTGCATACGCCGCGCGTTCGCCGTCTACGGAAAGGATTTTATCGTGCACGCTGCACGCTCGCTGCCTTCGGCACAATAATTATTCCGCCTTCGAAACGATATCCGCCTGCAAAGGACAGCCGATCGAAACGACGCCGCGCGTCCCTTCCGACGCTTTTCCAGGCACCACGCGCCTAACCTCCGTCACTGGACCTCGATCCGTCGATAATGCGTTTGCGTTATTCGTCGGGTCATCCGGAGCGATCCGAAATCGCGACGCATAACGACGCCGTTCCTTTCCATCGAAAGCACAAAGTTCGAGAGACGCCGAGCGGAATCCTCGTTTTTTCTAGGCTTCTTCGTCGCTCTTCCTCTACGCTTGTCGACGATCTCGCGCGCTCGATGCCTCTTCTTTTGGATTTTACGGTGTCCTGTTGTTCAGGTAGGTTCCCGACCCGACCAGAGACTAAGAAAGTGGCACGGATTTCGCTTTGTTTCGCGATGTTAGAACTTCTGCGCTTGGAGAAATAGAATTAAGTTCGATTCCGCTCTCTGCCAGTTTGAAAGTAGAGGAAATAAACGAAGGAACAGCAGCCACGTTGGTAATTACGGGGATATTTAGTGGAAGGAGTAACGCCGGGAGACGTATCGAGGAGGGAGCGATTTTGCGGATTGATCCGCAATGTCGGGATATAATTTCCCGCAGCAAATGGAATGAATCTTCATACCTGGCGATTTTAATAAACGTTGGGGAGAAAAAGTCTTGTTTAATCCTTGCGCCTGGCAGGGAATGTTCCAATGAAAATCCTCCATTGCTGGAACTTTTACAGTCAATATTCGCAGCGTTCCCGGTATTCGTTCCGGAATCGCGCGGCGATACCTGTTGCAATTGCTTTAATAACACTCGCAGGATCACGGCGTTCGAAATAATTAAAAGTACAATATTGTATCGCGGGTGAAAGAGGAGGGAGGGTCGGAGGAGGGAGGAAAGTCGGGCGGGGTAGGGAGCAAGTTTCCCGGCGCAGAGGAATTCACAAAGGAATTTATTTCCACATATTTAATTGAAATGGTTGCTGAATAGTTCGCTAATATAATAAATCGTCCGTTTCATTCGCGCATTAAGCTGCATGCAGTTTAATCCGTAAGCTGTGCCCTTCGATCGTTCGAATCGAGAACGGAGTTAGAGAAAAAAAAAAGAGAGAAATTTAAACCTATCGTTTAAAATTATCACGTCCCGAATCAACGAATTCCTCGATATTATACGGAATTCTCGATTTTACGTTACCCGTCTCGAATAACGTCGGAGAAAATTTATCGTCGGAACTATTGAGGATTATAACGACGTTCGACGGCTGGACAATGATTCGTTTATTTCAACCAAATCGGGAACGCGATTCGAAACGTTTTCAATCCTTTCCCCTCTTCCGGGGGAGTCGCGTGCCTTTATTTTCCTCGAAAGCGTCGTTCTAATCGGAAAAAGGGAGCGGGAGGATAAGGGACAGGAAGGAGACGCGGGCCTAGAGACGAAAAGGGTGGCAGGAGCGAAAGCTGACATCGGGATGACAATTATTATTTCGAGTGGTTGGCGACGAGACGCCGGTGATATTTTATTTAAGATACAATCGCGTAATAGCCTGCTTCAAGAGAGATAGATAACGCGCCGCCAGAGGCGAGTGGTCGCTGGTCCGGATGAAGGTCGGGCGTTGGAGGGCGAGAGGAAGACGAGGAAGGATGAAATTGACGCTTGCCCTGGAGAGAGAAGGCTGCGGATAAAAAGGGGTGGAACCAGAGGGGTGGATGAAAGGCGAAGATTCCAGGAGGCGTGCAGCGCGAGGACGGATGATTCTACATTAGTAAATTACCCGACACTCGCGGCCATTGCCTAGAAACGCTAACTGTTTCCTCAAACGCGTAACTAACCGCGAACGACTCGATCTCTATGGGAAATGTGGTCTGGTACTCGAAACGCAACGTTCTAGGATAAGGTAGAAAGAGTTACACGATGGTTCAAATTAGGTCGACCGATTCGGAATCATTTACCGGTTGCTTTATAGATTCCTCCGAAAATCACGATTCAAACGTAATCCAACGTTGTTCGTTTGAACCAGGCGAACGTTTCGAAAGCGCTGTCGGTGAATTTGGAAAAGAGATAATACGGTTGCCCATAGAACGATCGCGAGCGAAGCGTAACGATGCCGTTGACGGACGTAGTACACCGTAGACGTAGACGGCTAATAGAAAATGGAAAAACGCAATCGCGTTGTTTGATAAGCGCGGTCTGGCACGGTTGGATGTGCGACACGGGCCAAAGAGAGGATATCGCCACTCTTTTTTCCCCCTGTTCTTTCAGCGTCCAACGCGAAACTCCGCGTCGAAACGGCTAACGAGTTCGCGCGCCTCTTGTACCGCTGGCAGGACAACAACGGGTCCGGCGTTTCCTCCGTGACAGAGAGGACACGTTCGATTTTCTATGGGGTACGTCGTCGTCGCCGCCGTCCCATAGGTGGCCGCTGGCGAACCGAGCAAATCGATGGGAAAAAGTTAGGACACGCGTACGAACGCGTTGATATGACGTTATCCAATTAAAAAAGCTGCCTTTGTGTAACCCGATCTGTCGTAGTCAGCAGCATCAGCTACAGCCACAGCCTACGCCGTTACTCTTCCAATCTAAACCAACCCCCGTTGCTTCGTGGCAGCAGCCTGAAAGGCTGCATCCAATTAGTACATACCTTCCACTCTATTGTAGCCTCGCTACACGTACGCCAGCGATCGCTACGACCAGCAGACGGTGGTATCTTTGCGAGCGGACTTTCCTTTCGCTGCGCAAGGAAAAAGAAAGAAATTAGGGGACGAGTTCGAGAAAACAGAGGACTTAATGAACGTTGTAGACTCGTGGAAACCGGCGCGTTACTCGATCGCCTCGGTCACATCGACTCACCTCTCTTCTTCGAGTTATAACAGTCGCTAAGCTCCGGTTGCTAGTCCTTAGTTGGCACCGATTCACGATCCTCGAGAAATGACGAAGGGATGACGAAAGGATGCGTGTCACGGAACGGCCTTGTCTCTCCGGTTATTAGCCACGACACCTGCGTCCTTTGCAACGTAAAACGTTAATGGCAGAGATAAGAGCAACTATAGAAAAGGCTGTCATCGATCGGTTGACGCAGCAAGAGTAAATGCAACAATGGCTAAACACTCGGATGTTAATGGACGAATGACACGCGTATAGGTAACGCGGCCCCGTCGGTAATTAAATATTCAAACACCATAGGTACTTCGTGGAATACTCGCGCGTATCAATTCTTAAACGCTTCCATAAACCAATTGCGAGCGAGCAAGTCCGCCGAGGTACCTGGCCAAGATAAAACGCAAATTATTTAGTCGACGTGGCCAGTTCATTAGCAGTACACGGGTTTTGTTTAACATGAATTTGCAAATGTTGGAGGAACGATACCTCAAAGTGACGAAAATGTACGGACTCGTCGTCGGCACGTGGCCGTTCCAGTCTCCGTGCCGGAAGCGGCTTCACCTTATTTTCTACTTTTTCATAGCGATATCCTCGGTAACTTTTATGGTGCGTTCGTAATTGCTGGCTTAAACACTTTCTTTCCCTGTGTCGATTATTAGAATATACAGCCGCGTTTATCATAGTATCGATTAACTTCCTCGTTCGGTTCGAGGATGGACGATTGATCGTTTGTTGGGTAATCGTAGATAAGCAATATCGTGGTGTTCTTCAGCATGCAGACTTTAACGGACCAAATACCCTTTTTGATGATAGCCATGGCCATGGTCGTGAAGCACTCTAATTTTCTCATTAACGGCAACAAGGTGAGAAAGACGAAAATTTGGCGGATCTAGAAATTTAGTCGCCTGTCTGTGTCTTGGATAGTTCAAGGATCTGTTAGGCAGCATGCTTAGCGACTGGCAGGACGAGAAGACGCAGGAAGAGGAAAGGATTATGGAAATGTACGCTGAGAGGGGTGTATTCTTCGCGTTCATATATTCATGTAAGGAGGCGATATGTTAATCAACTTTGCGTTACTTTGAGCTAAGGACCTGCAGCTTTGCGCGTCTCGCCTAATCCGAATGAGATGCAAATGGTTCGTTATTCGTCGATGAAACGTTTTCAAAATTATCTCACGCTATCGTGTCTTCTTTAACGTCGTGTTTACAAACCTAAAGTTTCCTCGAACAATCACCGAGAAATCTCGCGGATATGCGTTTAGCGGGAAATTTCTTTCACCGCTGGTGAACCCTTGGCACTCGAGAGTCGAGCCTCGGTCGCCGTTCGATCATCGCCGTTCGATCAGATTCCAAAACATCGACTAACGAAACTAACGAAAAGATCGTCGAGTGCAAAGGATTAGTAACGCAGCCCAAGAACTCCTGTGTCGCAATTACGATCCACGATCACGTATTATTACAGTGAACACGTACTTTTGCTCGGTCGTGTTCCTGCTGCTTCCATTAATGCCTCGTGTGATGGACGTTCTGGTACCCTTGAACGAGTCGCGGCCGTTGGTCCAGATGTACTCGGGCTACTACTTCGTCGAGAACGAGGACGATTATTATTTCATCATTATCCTGTACACGATGGTGTCACTGCTGACGGCTATGAGCACGTATATAGCCACGGACACCACGCTCATCTTCTTGATACAACACGCCTGTGGACTGTTCGCTTTATCAGGGTAAGCTCCACCATCTCGCGTCTCCATTTCGATTCTTCGACTGACCATTTCCACGATATTCCTGTTTTCGAACCTGGCGCCGATGAAACTTACGCGGCAGACATCGTTTCAAGAACAGCTTGAGCCAGTCGTACTCGGTGAAAACGGATTCCAGCCGGGCCCAAGAGACGTACAGTAGGGTCTGCCGCGCCATTGACACTCACAAACGGGCCCTTGCGTTAGTATAACCATACACTACGGATCCGATTGATTTTCCTTGTTCTTGTATACCTTCGTGTACTATCCTGCTTGTATATGGCTGCTGCTGCTGGTGTTTAAACTCGTGTTATTTCATCGTGCGATTTTGCAGCATGGCTTGCATGGCTGCTGGAAAGAATGTATAGTGATTTGGTCGAGTGGAGAGTAAACGATGGCAGGAGAAATTTTGAAGAAGACTCGCGCGCTTCTTCCTCCCTAGTCTCGATGGGACCGAGGACGTGACAGTTCTGTCTCACGATTCCATAGGGTATTTTCGGCCTATATAAAGGGCCCTAAGGACTCCTACTCGCTTGACTAAATCACTTCGTTATATAACCGGCAGTTGAATACCGACATTTGACATTAGATTTCTCAACGAAATCGAGGATATTTATGATCTCAACCTCTTCGTGCAAGTGGGCATGATTATTGTGGCTTTCACCTTATCGCTGTTGAAGGTGAGCGATTCACGATATTGCCGATCTTCCAACGAATCGATAGTCATGTAAACAGATGATCTAAAAAGCAAAAATAACAGGTAACCTCGGTAACTTTGAACATGGAAACTTACCAGTATTATAGTTACGTGATCGTTCAGGTGGTGCACGTCTTCTTCCTCACGATTCAAGGCCAATTCCTCATAGACTCGCATAACAGCGTTTATGCAGATGGGTAAATATCTGTAACGATAATTCCGAGATTTAAGCTCCTCGAATTTGTCTAAATCGGAATTTCTTTCGATTCCTCGAGAACCATGTCACTCTGACTCTTAAAATTCCGATTACTCGAGTCTTTCAAATTAAAATCACTCGAAGCGCTCTCCTTGAGAATTATCGTTATATTTCAAAAGAATTTTTAAGGAAGAAAAAGAAATTTGTAATTATGCAAGCGGTCGTTTCTCTATTGAATGCGCGAATCTGTGTAACAGGTACGAGGCACAGTGGTACAATGTTGAATGCAAAACGCAAGCATTGTTCATTCTGATCCTGCGACAAAATTTAACAGCTCCCAATTTGAAAGCCGGCGGACTGTTAGAATTAAATCTGGACACATTTGCGAGGGTAAGTTGCTGATTAACCGGCAATCGAGATTTTTCTCGTAGGTATGAACACGGTATCTGTTTCAGATCGTGAAAATGTGTATCTCGTACTTCACTGTGCTGAAATCTGCCTGAATGCCATTGTTAAACCAAAGAGAAGCCGGCGAGTATTACGTATTCTCACGTTCTCACGTATATACATAATTCGCACGATAAATAAGAGGATCACAAACTTATATTGAATATCTCATAAATTAGCGAGCATATGCAAAGTAAAAGAAATTCAAACCAAATCGATTATCTTTTTATTCCGTGCTGCCTAAAAGTTCCACGAAAATGATTATGCACGTCCAACATGGCGCCTCGAGTCTTAATGAAATATCCCGACAGTGCTTGATAACCGTTATTAGAGGCCATACCGGAGTTCACAGGATGCGAATCATTTTAAATTACACACGATATTTGTAAGATCACGTTTCGCCGAGACTGGAAGTGAAATTTGATGAAAATAATGCTTCATTGTAAGCTTTACGAGCGATTCGTAAGTATGGTAAGTATCGTGCATTGAAGATCACACTAAAAAGATTTACAGAATATTCCAGTGTATAATATATCGATAGAAGCAGTGCCGATTTCATCGACGTTTCTCTTTATCGTTAATTTCATTCGGGAAAGTATTTTAGGAGCGTAGCCAGGATATCTTTTTCAAATTTCAAACGATGACGTTCACTGCCATCTATGAGAAAAACACGCAAACTTCTAGTGAAATTTACGTTATCATCGTCGATTCTCGGGTTTTGAATAAAGAAATATCAATTACGGTGATTAATGCAACAAACAATAAGCGAAATATCGTTATTTCATCACGATAACGCGGAAATCGTAGAATATTTACCGGAATATTTTGAATTTTTAATTTTTTGCGCAATTTTATTACTTACAGTATAATGCAGTCGTTATAGTTCCAGCTAAAATAGACAGATGGCGAAACGTGTATAATTACACGCAATAAACAATGTATGCATATAAATCATATTAACGATCATCGATTTTTATACTTAACATTGGCACTTAAATTGCACTATTTGATACGCGTATAATATACTTCGACATAAAAACTAAAATAAAAATAGGAAACACGAAATGCATTCATTCCCAATTCTTTGCACTTTTTCTTCCACCTATTACACCATACACGAAGGTACTTTAATCGAAAAATCTAAAAAATCGTCGAAAAATACCATTAGCTTGTTACTCCGCCTATGTGGAATGATTCATATGTCATGCGAAGCACTACCTGCGATACGATAACGTGAAATTCCGTCGTTAATTTTTCACATTCGTCATATAGGGTCACTTATCCACCTATCGCCTATTAATTCTTCTTGTCGATTCGAAAGTAGGCGTAATATCAATGGAAACCACTATCTAATTCTTCTGTCAATACCGCGTAGAAAAATTCAAAAACCATTACCACGTCTATTGACCGGTGGAAAGTGCTTCCACTTGTCGCATAAATTAAACAAACATGTAGGGCTCTGCAAAAATACACGCAACCGACTAAAATGATAAAACCATACGGGTTATTATTTTCGCTACAGAGTTGGGAACTTAGTATCGTCATTGCAGTTTCATTGTCGACATGGACGCTGTTGGTAAAAGATTCTTTAGAATCGAGAAATAAACGAAAGCAATCAGTGATAATAAACCTAGCACGATTCGAAGAAGCGTTTTTAAAATTAGTGCTACGAAACGAGTAAAAAAGAAAAACTGGCAATTCGAAAATTGATTACAATAATTATTAGCTCGATTTGAACTTTCCTTCATTTACATTCAACGTTAAAACTATAGAGATCCAGGATTTTTTTTTTTTTTGTGTTTGCAGTTACCGGGAACGTATGCAACTGCTCTTAGTAAAATTAATATTGACTTTCTACCTATTGTATTTTTATCGTATCGTTTTAATTAACGTTACCTGCGCGTACTAAATTGAAGTATGCATTACAGGTCGGTAGTTCAAAAGTTGAGTTTGTGATAACAAATTTTGCACTCGGAGTTATCTTCGACAATTATTTTCTGCAAACGTAAAATCTGTTTTAAAGTTCACGTACAACCTATTTCATCGATCTATCGACGAACTATCAGTTAAATACATTCGTTTCATTATACTTCTGTTGTACAATTTGATTCTAGTTGGACATTAATTCGATGTCAATGTAACACAAGGAATTTAATATTCGGCAATAGCACCATACAATGCGACCATACGAACGATCATGGACTGGGAAACAATCGAGGATCAATGCTTGAAAGACAACAAATTCTTTGGCCGGCTCGTCGGAGTCTGGCCGAGCCAAGGAAAATATCTGAAATATTTCATACGATCGTTCATATTTATTACGATGATGCTTACTTTCATAGCTCAGGTAAAGATCGGAAATAATCCGAAAATGATGCAGAAGTTTGTAAAAATCCGATCAGAGTAGTTTAACACTAGGTTTACGGACGTTTTTTGTATACTTATTTTTACGAACATCCAATAAATTTACCGGTAAAGGAAACCACGTATTTTCTTTTAAAAACAAACGATGAGTTTAAGTCGAAAACACTCGCAATATTAATAGATTTCATATAGGTTAATTAAATTGATTAATATTTTATAATTGGAGCAACTCACCCGTCAAATTGACGGGTCCCGTAAACCTAGTGTTAATAGAGTAGTAAACGTAAAGATCGTTTGAAAGTTGTAACTTTTTACTCTCAGTTTCGCCTGATTTTATCCGATAATTTGAACGCGGTGTCATCTCTGTCAAAGAATAACCTGGATTCGTTAGTCATTGTCGAAATAACGTATTTTCAGGTAATTCATGAAATAGAATTCGCGTTGCAGGTAGCACGGGTAGTGAAGTACTATAGCACGGATGTCCTAGCAGACCAGGTGATGTATCTGACTATAGGAATGATCCTTCTGACCAAACAGCACAATTACACACTGAACGAGGATAAGGTGATGAGACGATTCTCGCCCTAAGGTGATCACGATGATTAACGATCTGATGAAAATCCTAGCTGAAAGAACTTCTAAATCAGATCGTGTCCGACCGACTGGTAGAACGACCAGAAGAGGAGTTGTCGATTTTGGATTTGTACAGCAAAAGAGCATCAATCCTCTCGTCCCTCTACAAAGGTGAAGAAAAGGAAACGCTGGCAGGTTACGAAATTTAGCGTAATCTAACGACCAATGTAATAATTCCTGCGACACTAGATAAATATCCTTATTCCACTTTTCTTTTAATTATTTCTGCGGCATTCGGTGAAATATTAAAGTACTTTCGAATTCGGTGATGTAATAACTCCTGTGACACTCGATGAAAATATGATTATCCACATTCCTTTTTTTTTTTTAATTATTTCTGCGGAATTCGATGAAATATTATAATACTTCCGAATTCGGATTTTTGAACTCGGTGAAATATTAATCGCGTTAAAGGATAACGAAAGGGACATTTTTGAATTTGTTGAAGTATTAATCACGTTAAAGGATAATGTAAAGGGCATTCTTTAACTCGATAAAATATTAATCGCGTTAAAGGATAACGTAAAGGAAATTTTTGAATTTGTTGAAGTATTAATCACGTTAAAGGATAACGAAAAGGAAATTTTTGATTTGTTGAAGTATTAATCGGGTTAAAGGATAACGTAAGGAGCATTCTTTAACTCGATGAAATATTAATCGCGTTAAAGGATAACGAAAGGGATATTCTTTAACTCGATGAAATATTAATCGCGTTAAACGATAACGAAAGGGAAATTTTTGATTTGTTGAAGTATTAATCGCGTTAAAGGATAACGAAAGGGACACATCGTTGATCCTATAGCCAAAACAACTCTAACCGAGATTAATGAATATTCGTTTTAATACAATCCTGTTAATATTTATGAGCTATTGTTGCTCGCAATCAGTGACGATGTTCTTCTGCGGGTCCATGTTCATCTTGATGCCAGCCGTACCACCTATTCTGAACATCGTAGCGCCTTTGAACGAGTCACGAAGCCGTGAACTGGTCTACCCGTCTTACTATTTCGTTGACGAGCAACAGTATTATTACCCCATACTGATGCACATGGTGTTAGTGGCGTTGACGCTTGTTAACGTGTACATCGGCTGCGATATACAACTGGTTCACATTGTGCATCATGCGTGTGCATTGTTGAATATCAGTGGGTGGGTACTTCCAGCCTGTGCATGCACGCTCTTTTGTTATACCTTTCCATTTCTTCATTTCTTTCTTTCCATTATTTCTTGGCTCGAATTGTTGCTCTAAATGTCAATGCAGGTACCGTTTTAAGCATGCCTTGGACGACGTCGATCTTGCGAATCAAAGGTACAATGCCGCGCTGATGGATAAAGCCTATGCGAAAGTGAGTCGATCCATCGAGGCTCACAAGAAGGCTGTTGAGTTAGTATCTTTGAGTTATAAGGAATTTACGTATAGTTGGTTCGGAGGACGTAACATCCTTGGGAGTTATCGAGTATTTATGTATATATTGTAAATTTCTGTTTTGTTTAGCTGGTTGGGATGACATAGCGCGTTTGTAGATTATTAACCCTTTGCACTCGACTGTCTCCTTTCAGGGGTCATTAAAGTTTATTATTGATTAAGAATAGTAATAAAAAAATCGAATAATAACTTATTCCAGCACAACTTTTTGAGAAATGTATGTTTCTCTAAGGTTGTCTCTGAAAATGGCAGAAGAAATCAAGTCAAGATATAGTAAAATTACTAAGATATATAAAAGAGAACACGACCATCCACATCTTCGGCAAACATTATTCCGAGTGCAAAGGGTTAAGTATTTATTTATGATAAATCGGTAAGTCCTTGTTACGTATAACGTTAAAATCGTTGTTAAGTATACCGTTAAAACCGTAGTTAAGTATACCGTTAAAATCGTAGTTAAATATAACGTTAAAGTCGTTGACAAGTCCGACGACTGCAATTATTTTCTTTTATGGAAGACTCTATACATTCTCTGAACCAACTATCATTGTCCTCACTGTTATTTCCAATTAATGCATGTGGTTCGTGTTACAACGTTACGTCAGCTATGTGGATAAAATTGAAGCCTGTCACGTGCATTACTTCTTCATCGTGATAGGAATGATAGTGACCGTGTTCACGGTCACCTTTGTCACGGCAAGTTACCATTTCCTCAACCACGCGATCTTCTTACGAATTCTGTTTGCGTTAGATCTCGTGATTTAATGTACGATATTGCTCTCCATGATCAGGTAGCGACGATGGAAATTGGGGCTAGGTACTTCACCCTCTGCGCGTTCACCATTGGCCAATTGATTCACCTGTTGTTCTTAACAATTATGGGGCAGTTCGTGAGCAATTCCAACGACGAAACCTTCCTGACAATGTGAATAAACATCGTACATCTATCTTCCTTTCGTTCGTAGATATTTACAGAAATGTTCTTCGACCGCGGAAAATATTTCGGTCAAATTTGTTTCGATTTTTCCTGTCGAAACGAAATACGTGAAGTTCATGTTTCATCGTAATTCATTTTACAGATGCGAAGGCTACTGGTACAACGGTTCACCGAGAACGCAATTGTTGTACGTGCTGGTGCTGAGGAAATGTCTGAACCCGCCTAAATTAACGGGCGGGAAGATGATCTCCTTGAACTTGGAAACTTTTGTACAGGTCAGCTGGTCACCTTTGTTTAATATTTTCAACTTCGATAAGAATCAATTTGCCATTAAACGATTATGAAATTCTTTCTAGGTTTTAAAAGCGTCGTTCTCGTACTATACGGTACTACGATCCACTTAGACTAAAGAAGCAATGATTAGAAAATGGGAAATTTGAAGAATTCGAGAAAATTAATGTTCGCGTAGATTCGATTGATTCACTCGTTTGATTTTTATTAGACGTTGTCTATTAAAGACTTGAAAATAAGCGTATTTCTTCGATCCTTCCTTTCATTTTGTCCCATCACATTCGAATAATCAAATTTTCGTTTAATGTTTGTCTCTGAATGATTATGAATTAAGATGTGATACAATTTCTCGAATGTTGAACGTGTACTGTTCAATTTGGTAGCTGCAAGTGAATTATTCTTAGTAGTTCAAATTTTGTCCTAGAATAGAATCGGAAATTGTCTCATGTATACTTCAATTTAAAATATTTCTCTTCCACAATCTTTTTGTGAAAACATAACCGACTAACATGTCTTCTTTAATTTAATTTTATTCGGGAAATTATTTTAGGTGCGAAGCTAGGATATCTTTTTCAAATTCGACGATCACATTCACCGCCATCTATGAGGAAAACTCGCAAACTTCTAGCGAAATTTGTGTTATCATCGTCGGTAATCGATTCGCGAAACTATTTTAAGAGCGAAGTTGGGATATCTGTTACAAATTTGACGATAACATTCACCGCCATCTATGAAGGAAACCCGCAAACTTCTAGCCAAATTTATGTTATCGTCGTCGGTATTCGATTCGCGAAAAAATTTTAGATGCGAAACTAGGATATCTTTTTCAAATTTCAAAGAATGACGTTCACTGCCATCTATGAAGAAAACCCGCAAACTTTTAGCGAAATTTATGTTATCGTCGTCGGTATTCGATTCGCGAAAATATTTTAGGTGCGAAACTAGGATATCTTTTTCAAATTTCAAACAATGACGTTCACTGCCATCTATGAAGAAAACCCGCAAACTTCTAGCGAAATTTATGTTATCATCGTCGGTTCTCGGGTTTCGAATAAAAAATGATTAATTATGATGATTAATGCAAGAAATAATAAGCGAAATGCTGTTATTTCATCGTAATAACTCGGAAATCGTAGAACAATTATCGGACTATTTCGAATATTTAATTTTTAGTGAAATTTAATTACTTACAGGATAATGCAGTCGTTACAGTTCCGGCTAAATAGATGGCGAATCGTATACAATTACACGTAATAACTTTAATGTGCTAAAAACAATGTATACATATAAGTGATCTTTAAGATTATCAATCTCTATAATTAATATCGGCATTTTAATTGCAGTATTTGATACTTAAAATACAAAAAGAATAAAGGAAACCAGGAAACTTGAACTGCATTCATTCCATATTCTCTGCACTTTTTCTTCTATCGATTACATCATACGCGAAAGTATTTTAATCGAACAATTTCCACCATACAAAACAGTCGAAGAACATTAGCTTGTGACTCGGTTTATGTGAAATGATTCATATATCGTGCGAAGCACTACCTGCGATACGATAACGCGGAATTCCATCGTTAATTTTTCACATTAGTCATATAGGCTCACTTATCCATCGTTTCATATCCTATCGTATATTAATTCATCTCGTCGATTCAAAGTAAGCGCAATACCAATTTAAATAACTATTTAATTCCTCTGTCAGTCTCGCGTAGAAAAGTTTAGAAACCATTAGCACGGCTATTGACCGGTGGGAAGTACTCCCACTTGTCGCATAAATTAAACAAACCTGTGGGGCTCTGCAAACATACATACAACTAGCTAAAATGATAAAACGATATGGGTTATTATTTTTCGCTGCAAACTTAGTATCGTCATTCCAGTTTCATTGTCGACATGGACACTGTTGGTAAACGGTCCTTTAGAATCGAGAAATAAATGTAAGACGTCAGTGACACTAAACCAAGCATCATTCTAAGAAGCGTTTTTAACATTAGTGCTACGAAACGAGTAAAAAGGAGGAATTGGTAGTTCCAAAATTGATTATAAAAATTATTAGCTCGATTTGAATTTTCTCTCATTTACATTCAACGTTAAAACTATCGAACTTCTCGAGATCCTGGACTTTTGGAGTTTGCAGTTATTGCGAACATATGAGGACGTATGTTCTTAGTAAAATTAATATTGACTTTCTATCTATTGCATTTTTATCGTATCGATTTGATTAATGTTACCTGCGAGTACCAAATGTAAGTATGCATTACAGGTTGGTAGTTCTAACGTTGAGTTTATGATATAAAATTTTACACTCAGTGTTATCTCTTTTTCCATTTAATTGCACAATTATTTTTGTTATAAACATACAATCGATTTTCTGGTGTAATTTTATTCCATATTGTAATCGATAATACTTGTATGTAATTTCATTCGATTCGTTATATTTCTGTTGAACAATTTAATTTTAGTTGAACATTAATTCGATATTAATGTAATCATAGAGATTTTATATTCGATAATACCACTATACAATACGACCATATGAATAATCATGAACTGGGAAACAATCGAGGATCAATACTTGAAAGACAATAAATTTTTTGGTCGGCTCGTCGGTGTCTGGCCGAGTCAAGGAAAATACCTGAAATTTTTTATACGATCGTTCATATTTATTACGATGATGCTTACTTTCATGGCTCAGGTAACGATAATACCATTGAAATAAAATAATACACATTTTTACCCTTCGGCTGTCGATTACGTATTTTCCCGTTTTCACCAAATATTTTGTATCGAAAATTGGAAATGATCTGAAAATAATACAGAAATTTGTAAAAATTCGATTAGAATAGTCTAATAGAGTAAAATCTCAATCTTCTTACCTTCAGCTTCGGCTGATTTTATCCAGTAATTTCGACGCGGTGTCATCTCCGTCGAAGCACGATCCACTAGAACGTCGATTCATTAGTCATTGTCGAAATAATGTATTTTCAGGTAATTCATGAAGTAGAATTCACATTACAGGTAGCATGGGTAGTGAAGTACTATAACCCGGATGTCCTAGCACATCAAGTGATGTATCTGGCTTTAGGGCTCTCCCTTCTTACCAAACAGCACAACTACACACTGAACGAGGATAAGGTGATGAGACGATTCACACTCTAAGATGAACACGATAACTAACAATGTGGTGAAACTCGTAGCTAAGAGAACTTCTAAATGAGATTGTGTCTGATCGACTGATAGACCGACCAGAAGAGGAGGTATCGATTTTGGAAATATACGGCAAGAAAGCATTAGTCCTTTCAACCTTCTATAAATGTAAAGACAATCACACGCTGCCTTAAATTAATTAATTAATTCTTTTATTTCAACCCCGTTGATATATATATATATATCCTATTGATGCTCGTAATCAGTCATTGTGTTTTGCTGCGGGTCCTTGTTCATTATGATACCAGCCATATCACCTATTCTGAACATCGTCGCGCCCTTGAACGAGTCACGAGCCCGTGAACTCATCTACCCGTCTTACTATTTCGTTGACGAGCAACAGTACTATTATCCCATACTGATGCACATGACGGTAGTAGCTATAATGTTCCTCAACGTGTATGTTGGCTGCGATTTACAACTGGTTCACGTTGTGCTCCACGCGTGTGCATTGTTAAATATCAGTGGGTGAGTACTTCTGGTCTGTGCATGCACGCTTTTTTGTTATACCTTCCGATTTCTTCATTTCTTTTTTTCTTTTGCGGGGTTTTCTCCCTTGGTTCGAGTTGTTGCTCGAAATGTCAATGCAGGTACCGTTTTAAGCATGCCTTGGACGACGTCGATCTTCTGAATCACAGGTACAATGCCGCGCTAATGGATAAAGCCTATGCGAAAGTGAGTCGATCCATCGAGGCTCACAAGAAGGCTGTTGAGTTAGTATCTTTGAGTTATAAGGAATTTACGTATAGTTGGTTCGGGGAACGTAACATCCGTGGGAGTTATTGAGTATTTATGTATATATTGTAAATTTCTATTTTGTTTAGCTGGTTGGGATGATATAGCGCGTTTGTAGTTTATTAAATATTTATTTATGATAAATCGGTAAGTCCTTGTTAAGTATAACGTTGAGGTCGTTGACAATTCCGACGACTGCTATTCTTTTGTTTTATGCATTTAAAATATATTGAATCTCTAATAAATTGTTATCAAATATCGAAAGTTATTCTTTTTAACTTCGTAGTACTTGTAATTTCAGGTTCAGTCGATGTTACGTGCACGCTATATATTCTTAGAACCAACTATGAACAGACTATTATATACACCATTGTCGTTGTCATCATTATCATTTTCAATTAACGTATGTGGTTTGTGTTACAACATTACGTCAGCTATGTAGATAAAATTGAAGCCTGTCACGTGCATTACTTCTTCATCATGATAGGAATGATAGTGACCGTGTTCACGGTCACCTTTGTCACGGCAAGTTTCCATTTCCTCAACCACGCGATCTACTTATGAATGTTGCTTGTGTTAAATCTCGTGATTCATTGAACGATATTGCTCTCCATTATCAGGTGTCAACGACGGAAATTGGGCCTAGGTACTTCATCCTCTGCGCGTTCACCATGGGCCAATTGGTTCACCTGTTTTTCTTAACAATTATGGGGCAGTTCGTGCACAATTCCAACGAAGAAACCTTTCTGACAATGTGAATAAATACCGTGCATCTATCTTACTTTCGTTCAAAGATATTTACAGAAATTTACAGAAAATTTCGTACGAAATTGAAACGAAATTCATGAAATTCACGTTTCATCGTATTCATTTTACAGATATGAAGGCTACTGGTACAAGGGTTCACCGAGAACGCAATTGTTGTACATGCTGGTGCTGAGGAAATGTCTAGACCCGCCTAAACTAACTGGCTGGAAAATGATCTCCTTAAATCTGGAAACTTTTGTACAGGTCATCTGGTTACCTTGGTTTAATATTTGGAATTTCGATAAAAATCAACCTGCCAATTAAACGATTATAAAATTCTTTCCAGGTCTTAAAAGCGTCGTTTTCGTACTATACGGTACTACGGTCCACTTAGGCTAAAGAAGCAATGATAGAAAATGGGAGGTTTGAAGAATTCGAGAAAATTACTGTTTGTGTAGATAATGTTGATACACGATATTGTACTTGTTAGATTGAACTTCGATTGATTCACACGTGTGATTTTCAATAGACGTTATTGTTTCGGAAGAGTGGTATATTTCCTCGAATCTTCCTTTCATTTCTTATCACTTTCGTATCTGCGTCCTATTAAAATTCTTAAAATTCTTAAGGATTCTTAAGGATAATTAGAGAGGAAAGTAATTATACTGTCTGAACGCGTAAAAAATCCTCTTTCCATTTTGATAAGATTAAGAAACATAACAAGTTACCTCGTTACTCCTTATACGTTCAGTTGCATAAATGAACACTCTGTAAAAAATTAATCGACGCTAAAAAGTGAGTAAAAAATGAATGACATGAGGCATTAACTAAGCCTCAAATTATTCATTGAATACTCACGTCAGTGTCTGTATGGTTAATGCGTCGAGAGCGTCCGATACTCAGTTCTCGTGCTACCATAAGCGGAGGGTAATAATTAATTGATCTTGACTTTCTTGACTTATGGCCGTTCAGTAAAATGTGGAAGACCATTGTGTTGCCGCAAATATTGTATTTCTTCTGTATCACATCGTTTCTGTCAATGACTTGTTCGCTAAAAAATAATTACAATTAATGAAAAGTTATACAAAATGGCTTAAGTCCGTGTGTATAGCGTCGATCACGTTCATGAAGCACTTTAACTGCCTCATAAAATTGATCGAGGTAAGGAAACGTCCGATCGTTTTGCAAATGATCAAACAAAATGTTCCATTGCAGTTCGGTAACATCATACGGAGCATGATTCGCAACTGGCAGGAGAAAAAGACAGCAAGCGAATCTGAGACGTTCTACATGTTCCTGTATAGAAGTGAAGGAAAGAGTCGTATTCGATGATTAACTTTCTTTAACGCTGGAACTACGGTACCACGTGTAAGTACGATATGTATGTTACTGACCTGATAGTTAATCGTTAGTATTTAATAATATTTTTATAAGTTGTAAGTGACTGTAGTTGCTAGTTTGTATCGAATACTAAGTTGTAACAGAAGTAAACGGTTATCGCAAGAAATGTAATTTGCTGAAAGCAAAACAATTAAAATCATCTCAAGGTAATATAGCGAAGATAGTTGCGACTATTGTTCTAAGAGGGCTACATTGTTGGTAGTCTTGTGGCGACATCTGGCGAACCTCTCCGGAAAGATCTATACAAGTTGCCGGCCAATGAGAAATACTCTTATTGTTATTGCACGTTCGTGATACAACCATTAAATCAAGTTCCTTTCTTTATGAACTGTGAATTATTTATTCTTGATGTTATATAATTAGTAGAGAGACAAAGATTCGTACATTTGGTGATCCTGAGTTAGTTCGATCTAGTGAACAAAAGCAAATGAGGGAAAACGCAACGCGTGGTGAAAGGACGCCGACTTAAGCTTTTAAAAAAAATGATACACTCTCCAGAAAACGAGAATCTTGTTATTGACAATTTTAATATTAAACGAACGCAATCACCTACAAATTATGTAGCGTCCGATCGAAAGCGATCAATTAAAATTAACGCAGTAATTAGGAATTTGGATTCTGAAATCCTCCAATACGTTTCCGATGTAGTACGATTTCCTTGCAATAACGATAAGTTCAAGTACATAAAACAAAACATAATTAAATGATTGTTGGATACAAGGCGAAAGCAGGTAAGCAAACACTTGAATGATATTGAATTAGCAGATAGAAAACCAACCTAGCTTTTAAGGGAATGAAACAATTGACTGGTAGTAAAGTAAGAGATAAATTTTTTCAGATCACTATGGTTGAACAAAATACCTATTAATATATGAGGATTATTAACATTATCTGGAAAATCTGATTTAAACACTCTAGCAGAAGTTGCGAGAAGTATATGCTCGAAATGGCTCAGTCATTAATATTCATGGTAACAAAATCATTCATTTAAATTTTGAGTTCCGGCAAGTTTTCAAACATTCATTTGTGATGACAGACGTAAGTGTACCTATTATTCTTGCTAACATGCTCACACACTGTAGATAATTAATTGATTTCAAAAACAGGAAAACTCAAATAGTGATAGCATTCACAACCCAGGCAGAGGTTAACTACATACACACAGCTGGAATATCCACAATTAAAATGGACTACTAAAATAGACTTTTACAACTTATTAAAGGAGTTCATAGAAAGTACAGTATCATTCTGTCATACACTGCTCTATAACTCACCACATTGTTGCCTTTGATCGATCAGTTGTTGATTGACAATAAAGTTATAGATATTCATTCACTGATTTTTCAGGTTCCTAAAAGCAATACCGTTGCAGAGCAACAAACATTATTCAAAGAGTGGATGTTGAACGTGAAAATGACACTCATCTAAGCAAAAAAAGGGTAATTTTCATGTCAAATTCAACTTTTCAAAGTGAGGAGTAATTGTAACAGGACAGCTGCACATAGCGTCGAAAAAATACTTGTAACAACATCTGGCGAACCTCACATTTATAAATAACATGGCATACTTTTTACACAGCATGTACTGTAATTGAATTGTTTTGGATGAACGAATATAAATAAAAATTCTTAATTTGATATTACTTTTATTAAAATATCCTAATATATTATAAGAAACAATCTTAGAGATGCAATATTGCATCTTCAAACGTCAATATTTTGACGTCGGTTCATTGACAGTTTATCAATATTTCTGTGGAAGTAAATTGTACACGATATTCCTCATAGTAGAGGAGACACTATTCACTCGAGTATATTACTCGCATGCTGCGGTAGATGAAATTTTACGACACAAATTTTCCCGTGGATCGTGGGAAGACAAGGTAATAAAGATTGATATCGAGCAGTTAACTGTCAATATTTCATGCAATCCTGCCACTTCCACGTCACTCGGAAATAGTTTCCATTACGTAGAACATTACTGTTCAGTTTTGCGATAAGTATAATGGCTTTTCTTGTCCAATTTTGTTTTAAAAAGTACCGTTTTGATGTTTGAAAGAATAAATAAATGATCGTGGATGGACACGTCGATATGATCCCGGTTGCGACTCCGCGTAATAGTGACTTATGACTGTCTAAGAAATAATTTAATGGAAGACTATACGATAGGAGGGAAACCTATAAGATAACCGATAATAGAAAATGGACAATTGGTCCGGCAATCGTTCTGGCAATCGTCGCCTTCATCCTTCTTTCAGATTACCATTTCGCTGTAACTATGGACGCGAAAACAGTAGTGAAAAGATTTTTGAAAGTTAACAGAGCATTTGGCGTAATAACCGGCGTGTGGCCGTATCAGAATGCTTGGTCTAAATTAATGGAACGAATCATGGCTATTACTATAATGTCTACTTCTATTTTTACCCAGGTATGACTATAAATCATGTTCATAATTGTCTAATTAATATCGCGAGAAACTGGATCATTAAATCGAACAATTTAAATATCGGGGATAGGTGTGGGCACTATTTTCCTGACATACTGTACAAAACAGTTTAGTAATTTATTGGACGACAGATATCGGGGGCTCCAGAATTTGAAGGATTACACGTTACTCAGACGTTGAAGGCAATTTTTATAATTACAGACCGCGTTTCTTGTATTGTTCCCAAGTTTGGATGGTGCAGTAACGAGCATGCCTTACTACATCATAATACTCGGAACATTCGTGAAAATGGGCAATTCCTTTCTGAACGAAACGAAGGTAAGTAGCTAACACGCTATGCATAAATAATGGCTTAAGTATGCACGATTGCTCGATTAAATTCCCAATTAAAATTTAAATTTAAATTAAAACGTTGAAGGCCGATTTTCTTGCGATGTTACACGAATGTTACACGGTTTATTCGGTCCAAGCCGTAATTGTGTCATGTGTTGAGATCGTTAATTTGCAAAAGTTCTAATTACAGCTGAAATCGTTAATAAATTACATATTCGACGACTGGGCTGCGATAAAATCGAAAGAGGAGTACGATATTATGGTCACATACTCGCAAAGAGGGTTCTACGTCACGATAAGCTACTTTAGTAAAATAAATTTTATTCTATTCTCAATGGAATCGAATTGTTTTCGATAAGGTATCGGTATCATTTTTATTTTTCTCTTTCATAGTGCATATTTTGGTTGCTGAAATCTTAATGACCTTTTGGCCATTTGTACCGACTATCTTGGATTTCATTAAGCCTTTAAACGAGTCGCGAAAACGTATATTCATTTATCCAGCCTATTATTGGCTGGACGATGAGAAATACTACGTGCTTATATTAGGACATATGATAATTATCTTATTCATGCTTTGTTGCATATACTGCGCTTGTGACAGCAATTATATATACGCTGTGCAACACGCTTGCGGCCTGTTGGCAATTAGCAAGTAAAGAAATTACTTGTAAATTCAATTTCTTTTCATAATGATCCTTAAATAAATGATATTTTCGTTTATTTAAAACATCGTATAGATATCGTTTCGCAACTGTAAATAAAAATTTGCCCAACTGCCGCAAGAAGTATGATTCGAGATTATTGGAGAAAGTGAGATATAAAAATGTATGTAACTCAATCAAGGCACATCAACACGCTTTAAAGTTAGTATTATTATTTATGAATTTCCAAATATGTTACTTAACTAGAACAGTATCTTTCATTGCGAAACCCGAGGACGTTTAAAAGGGTTTCAAGTATCTTCTTCAGAAACGTTCACAATTATAATTAAATGTACCATGAAATTTCACTGAAATTTACTAACATATCACTTCTCTCTGTTCTTATACTCTTTGATATGGTGTCAAATATTTAAGTTACACCTTTTGAAATAGATATCTGAAGTTAATCGAAAAGAATCATCATACTTATATGTTGATTACCATGGGAATGCTGATTATGATTATAAGTGTGTCGTTGTTGGAGGTGCGATAATTTTCCTTCACAGTATTCTTATACTGTTCCATTTTCTTAACTATAATATGATACTTGAATTCAGGTGGCCAATAACCGTCAAACGCAGTGGATAGTGCAATACATGTTTCTATTTGCGCAGTTGTTTCACGCATTTATTTTAACCGTTCAGGGACAGTTTGTGATTAACGGGTTACAAGACGTTTATAATTCCATGTGAGCAAACGTAAATATTGAATCACTAATTTCCATTAATCTTTTCCTTTTTTTTTTTTTTTTAATCCATTAAAGTAGCAAAGTACTTATGTTTATTAACATCGCGTCGTTATATCAATAATATACAATAACGTAACAAGATTTTTTATTATAGTGCCAATTAACTTCTACACTTCGATTCGAGAATTTCATTGTTTGAACCACTTTCCAAGTGTAACACATTCGTTCTAATTAGCCTGATTTCCTCTTTAATGCAGGGAAATTATTCTTTGCAGATACGAATCGCCATGGTATACTCTTTCACCTGAAACACAAGCATTATACATACTGTCGTTAAGAAGCTGCCTAAATCCGCCTCTTTTAACAGCAGGCGGTTTAATAATTTTGAATTTACGATCATTCGCAGAGGTAGCATAAACAGTCTAATGTTAAATTCATTTTTGAACGCTTTAAAGATATTTACAGCAACGAAATTCGCATTTTCAGCTCATCAAAGCGTCTGTTTCTTATTATACGGTAATGCAATCGACGTAACAGTGATTTAATACGTTAATACGCCAACAATGGAACACCTGTACAAATTGATAAAAATGAAGTCTTAACACGATACCATTTAATTAAAATACATGTTCGAGAAAATTGTTAAAGACAAATTAGAGAAAATAAAATTTACGCGTTACACATAAAACAAGCCAGATGTGGTTATTTGTATATCCTAATGGAGCAGCGTTTCTCAACCTGTAATCGCATTAAATTTTTAAATTTTTAAACACACGTACATTTGCTCCTTCCTCTTCTTACAGGTGTCATGGACAGCGCGATTATTGTACATGTACAATTCCCAGAACACTTCGCTACCAATATTATACGTTGTACCAGGTTACTATTTCGTCGAGGATGACCGTAAATATTATTATTTCATTCAGCTGGATATGAGCCTTGCGGTCATTCTAGTGGTCATCGTGTTTGTCACTTGTGACACTAATTACACGATCCTCGTACAGTATGCTTGCGGATCGTTCCCTGTAGCTGGGTGAGTAAGCCAAAGAATTCGTGTTTTCCTGAAAATACCCGAAATTTTCTTTAACGAGTGCGAATGAATGTTCTCAGACATCGTTTCAAACACGCGATCAATGATCTTTCCAGTACTGAAAGTGTCTCAGAAGAGAGGATAAAAGAAACGTACCAGAGGGTATAATATGAACGAGCTATTATGTTAGTATCAGGTTTTCATTTTAAATTATTTTTTTTATACACATTTGACTTATTTCAAAAATTTTGCTCTCGTCGAGAAATGTTTTCCCTTGATCGTGATTTCTGAACAGATATCTAAGGGAAATCGAGAGTGCACGCATTGTTTACCTTTTTATTCGTATGGGGTTCGTAACCGTACGCTTTGGTATCACGTTGCTAAAGGTGAGCTTCTTTTAATTGACTTTACATTACCTGATATGGCGTATCGATCCATCGATAGATCGCTTGAAATTAGGTCGTATCGATGGAATATTCTCTGGACTTTTTCAAATATACACGGCTTCTTAGAAGTTGATGCATAAATGATTCATAGATGCATCTGATGAGATTTACAACACAATATGAGTGTACGAGTGTATTTTATAGCGTTCCTGATGATAAAGAAATTCAAAAATCTTCACCTTTCTTTCCCCCTTTTTATACAAAATTGCCATAACAGAAATAAACATTCAAGTAAGATGGTTTCTTTCTTTTTCTTCGCGTCTCGAGATATTTGTGCATCACTTGTTGCATATTCAGTTCGGTAACTTGAACTTAAATTCACCTGTAATTCAGCCTCGCCTCTACGGCAATTAATTTCATTAGCTACCGATTTTTAGGACAAGTGGAAACAAATACCATCGTTGTCATCGCAAGAAGTACCATTATTAATCGTGGCAACAGGGTGAACTATTCACGCACGTATCGTTGGGCGCTTATTAATCTCGTTGCAAAATATTAACCTGGAATCTGGACCGTGGGAGTAGGTCAGCTTAAACGTGAACGAAGCTCGCGGCACTTTCTCACAGAGAGAACACAAACGAGGGACGAAAATATCTTTCGACTATTCATGGCCTGACGAAGAAGATAGCTAGATGAAAATCCGTCTAGATCTCTTCGATACTCGTTCTATATATATTTATGTTCCGTGCCATTTTTCACGTGAATAACGATCTAGCTCCATTTTTTTTAGGTTTCCAAGAATAAATTTCTTCAAGATATTCAAAGCAATTACTCCCTGCTAACAAAGTAGCTTCCGATGGTTTCTCTGCGAAAAAAAAGTAGAAACGCTAAAGCACATGCATAATTTTGTATTAATTCTTAATGTCCAGTTGACAGTGCCATTGAGTTACTTTTGTTAAAGGTACTTTAAAGCTGTACATTCAACAAGGGGGAATAAATATATAATCACCACTTTTTCACGAAGGTAGCAGTGACAGTAAGTACATAGCGCGTCGTTCGAATAAGTGCAGGGAGAATTGTAGAGCCAATACCAGACACTCGACAAATTTTCCTGCTATCCTTCGCGTGTAAACCCTACGTGCAACAGCGTAATCTTCAGATCACTGTTGATTTTATCATGGACAGGGCCACGGTGGAGAGGAAGTACATGGCATTGATCAAGATATTCAACACGTTTGCCGGAATTTGGCCCAACCAGAGTACTTTTTCGAAATATGCGCTAGGAATAATTGAAGTCATCGTCTGTATTACGTGTCTTGTTACACAGGTAAATGTTAATCTATTTTACATTTGACGTATATGATCGCGTGACTGATGGAGCATCCTGAGCTAATTCTTGGAATTAAAAATCGTCCGATAACGTTGAACTTATTTAATCCTCTATAACTAAAAGAATTTCTTTCGTGACGTTGCAAGAGAGAAATTTTTATTCCTCATACTTTCCCATTGTGATTTAAAAATCGAAGATTAGTAACTGCTATAAATGAGGAATTTTTAGCGATAAGGAAATAAAATAACGATTAAGAAATACAAGTATATCATAAGCATATAACGTAACTCTATGTTGTCATCAAATTTTTGCGTTTATTTTCTCCGAAAAGAAGGGAATTGATTGTCTGTTTGGTTAATAACGTTTTTAAAGAGACATTAATGAGTGCATCAGAATTTTCTCAGATTATTTAATACGTAAGAAATGGGGTCTGAATGTAAAAGGTACATTATGTCGGCCGAGGTAATCAAAAGACGTTATGGCAGAGGAGGGTTAAGTATACGACGAGCGATATGTCGTTGCAGGAGTGGTTAAGAATTCCTTCTGCACGATTAATCGATGTTACCTTGCAGATAGCGTACATCGCATATTTCTATAGCGTGGAAGTTTTAATAGAACAGCTGCATTTCCTATTAGTGATAGTCGTGATACTGGCGAAGCAGGGAAACTACATCGTCAATAGCGCGCGCGTAAGAGAATTTCTCATCTGAGATTCGATTTTCTGTTACCTGCCGTTCTTCTGCCTACACAAGATTCATAAAATTGCAGTACAACACGTTGCTTGAGGTCTTGTGGAGAGATTGGTCAGTCGACAGGCCTAAAGATGAACTTGACATCATGACCAGTTACGCCGAGAAAGGAGCCTTGTTTTGTCGAATATACGCCGGTAAGATCACTTCGAATATCGATAATGTTATTTCACGGTTTTGATTCACGAATCGATTTATGTCAGGATCGATTTGTTTTGTTATAGGTGTCTCGTTCATTTGCGCCGTGTGTTTTATTCAAACACTGATAACGCCGTATATCTTAGACATTGTTTCACCGAAGAACGTAACGCGTAAGATAGGATACATATATCCAGCTTATTATTTTATCGACGAAGATAAGTATCGTGCATTGATAGGTTTGCATATGGTGTATACGGTTATGCTGACGTATTACGTGTGCATTGGCTGTGACATGAGTTATATGTGCATCGTGCAACACGCCTGTGGGCAGTTGGCGGTGACTGGGTAAAAAGTTGAATGGAATAATTTTAGTTACATAAATATAGCATTTGCGTGAGATACCTGAAACTGAAACGGTTATATTCGTTTGCAGACATCGTTTCAAGCATGCTATTCTAGACCTGTCTAATATTAAAGAATTAAGCGTTACGCAGGACAAGTTTTATAGAAGGGTGTGTCATTCGATTCAAGGACACCAACATGCTACAAAGTTGGTACTAAAATTCATGTCTTTTTCTCTATTCTATTATAATTCTTCATTTTTAACAGCCTATTATTATCTATGAATGTTGTATTTTTGTAATATTTAGTCCCTTTTTTATCAATGTGTTATACGATTTAAATAAATATTTATCGTTTGAAAATTTTCACTATTTCGATCGACTGATTTCTGAAATTAATCAATTCTCAAGTGTTAACAAGAATAGTTTAGGAATGTTTAAGAGTACGTTAATATACCTTTACTTGCATATTTCATATGTCATTGAACGCGTTGTTGATGATGGCTTATTGGGCCTGTTCCAATGGTTTCGAAGCAGTTACATAAAAATTATCGATATCACTCACAACACGTATCTTTTTATTATCGTCGCTATAGTACTGATAGGCTTTAGTGCTACGTTAGTGAAGGTAAGGATTTTCAACGTGCAAACTCGTATTACTCCGAAAGAGACGCAATCACTATGCAAACGACTGCTTAAAAACAGGTATCGCATATGGGATTTTCTGTAGACGTCCTTAAGGATTACTCTTTCATCGTAGTTCAATTGATGCATATACTTTTTCTGTCGATGCAGGGTCAATCTGTATTGAACTCGAACGATGAAATCATTGAATCAATGTGAGTAGCGAATAAACAACGAATAATCACGATCCTTTATTATATTAAAAAACACAATAAGAAATTTTGTAACACTATGGTCTAAAAACAAATTTATTTTTATTAAACTTGAATCTATCAATGTAATTTACAGATGCCAAGCGTTGTGGTATAATGCTAATAAAAAGACGCGATTGTTGCTTGTATTGGCATTAAGAAATTGCATAAGTCCTCCTATTCTATCAGCGGGCGGAATCTATACCCTGAATTTGGAAAGTTTTTCATCGGTAATAGTTTGTCGATAATTATTGTTTGAATATTTACTAGAAATAATTCGGAAATACACATTGTTATATCTTTCAGATTATAAAAGCTTCCGTTTCGTATTTCACGGTATTGAAAACAGCCTAAACCAGAGAATTCTTCTGAAAAGGATAATGGAAATGAATTGTGAAACGGAGGAACATCGACGAATAAATGCACCCCACAGCACATCACTCGAGTTTGGTGTTATACTTTTTTAATTTTTTACAAAGTACTTACGTTTAACTATATTTGATACAGCGAAGATATGATAATAACAATAACGAAGGCTGTAGTAAACTATGTATTTTCCATTTATCTACATATTGGTATACATCGAATTATTTCATTTCCTCGTATATTCGACGTATCTTTGTATTATTTAACACTTTACAGTATTCAAGGTTTCCCAGCTGTGTGTTGCAAATTGTCAGAGTTGAGATAATTCGTTTGCATCTGATCCTCAACGTTTCTTTCACGCTTCCTTGCCGCCTGAAAGAAATTTGAACTCCAGGATGGGAGGTCAAGTGGCTTTCTTGGAGAGCTTGGTATCTAAATCTGGTCCCCGTCAGATTATATCTATCATCTATTCCTTTTCATACCATTATTGTACAGAAACGATGCATCATCGTGCACTGGCACTGACACCACAATCGCGACACCACGGCTAGTATTTAACCAACGTAACGACCTATGACCTATCCCGTTTAACAAGCAGAAAAGTGTTAGTTTTCATTTATATAAATATGATCGAGTGTGTAATGATTTCCGTTGATGAAACTAACGAATTGCCATTAAAAAAAAGAAAGAAATGAAGAATCTTAATCCGTGAACTCAAATACAAGAATCATTGACTTCTTTCACTGTTTAACTATTCTACATCGTTAATTCTTACTAATTCTCCTCGAATCGTCGCTAACACTTCGGTAATTCTCTTCGAATGTCTCTCCGAATCAAGACACCTACAGAACGATTTTTTATACATATAAATTTCGAGATAATTTTAAAAATACTCCAAGAACCTGTGATTTCTTCTACCATCTTGCATCATCACTTCCCATTAATTCTCCACGAAGTGTCGTTAATTTTCAGTAATCCTTCGTGAACCGTGACACAAAGAGTATAATTTCCTCCGAATATAAATTTCGAATCGCCTTTAGAAATACGTAAACATCTCGGTTCCTCGACCAAAATACCCATGCTTCCTGCTACCATCTAGCATCGCTAGAGCCCATTAATCCACCGCTTCGTGCGGACTAAGGCAAAAAGTAAAATTTCGAATCACGTCTAACACAACACGGGAAAATCTCAATTCCTGAATCCGGCTAGCCAGGAAACCACGGTTTCTCCGGCCATTTTGCATCAGCTTGTAACTACGAATATGGCTGCACCGTCCCGTTGTACTACAAGAAAGCTTAAAACAACCTCCAGCGTCGTGTATCCGCGCTGATCGGGACCGCGTTTCTAAATCAACGTGAATAACGATTTCAATTACCAGCGTCGTTTCCCCTCTCCGGTGTTCCCGAGCGAGTTCTCGTTGCACGCTCGCGGAAGCGGGTTTTGTGTGCTGTCCGGGCCTTATTACTCTTGTTACAAGCACCCGCACTGATTCAAGGCCGTGGGATCGGGCCAGATGTTATAGCTACGCCGACCTTGCGGCACATTCGAGCCTAGTAACCGCGATTAGACGCGACTATGAATCGTTTCAGGCTGCCGAACCTCGTAGGAGGAACAGAGGCGAGCGTGGGGTAGGAAGACGCGAGGAAGGAGGATGAGAACAAGTGGAAACAGGGATACCAAGGCGTCGTGACGGGGCTTCCTCGCGATGTCGCCCAAGGATCGGTGAAATGGCTGAGGCGACCTGGAACTCGCGCGGTCGCGCAGGAATTCGTCTTGCAGCGAGCGTCTACGAGCGAGCTGGCAAGCGGTTGCATTGCGCTCGACGCAGCCCGCTTGTGAACCGGGTCAGCGATGACTCAGTTCTGACAGCGCACGATAGTTTTATTAACAGACAATAGGATATTCGTTTGATCTACGACGCGTTTTGCATACGGCGTGATACCGTCATCTACAGTCGGGAGGAAGTAGTTGGGAGCCAAAGTGTGACTCGGGAATTACGTGCAGCGTGTCTCGGATAAATTAGAAAGGTAAGCAGGGGTGGCAGAGGAGCGGGATCTTTCCTTTAAATGGGATTAACGCATCTACGTTTTTGAATTATTTACACAAATCAATTTAGGCACGTGATTGTACATTTGGGGATGTTTAAACGTGTCGGGACGTAGGAATTAATCGTTCCGATTGAAAACCACCCTCGGCGGGACTCGCCGGAGGAAAATGAATTGGTTGCTATTAAACGCGTGACACTTTGACGCTTGGGTGCCCTGTTTAATCTGCCTGTCTGGTTCCACGTCACGCAGCAACGTGCCCCTGTATTGTCGCCGCCCTTTTGTCACGCGAGGCCAAGGTTGCGGCTGTTGGAAACGGGGTTTAAGTCACCCGTGTCATCGTTCTCGGCGTTTTATACCTGCCTCTCTAGGATTCGTTCCGATAGGAACCGTTTAAGACTCTTCGGTGAGTACTTCCGAACTATTATCGTCTCGCTAGACCCAATTAGACATCTTCGTCGGGCGAGTCACGTTTTTATCGTGCCTGTTTCGCGATGCGTGTGTTTGGGCTTGCTTTGAGTATCACGTGAAACGGTAGCGATGTCGAAACACGCAGCTGCGTGGTCACCAAGGTTTCTCAATGCAACGTTTCTGGACTAAGGGACGGAAGAAAAACCCTGGGGATCACGCAGGTGTCGCGGATATGAATTCGAATGCCTGGTTAATCGGCCGGCTCGATTCGCTGGAAATTATGCCACGATCTTGCGCGCACGCGCACTCGCACGCGCGGCTCGTGGACTCGGGGCACGGGGCTTCTCGCGAAAGTAAAGAATCTAGAGTAATTGGCCGCGTCGGGGCAAGGAGAGCGAGTTTTTCTTTCTTTCAACGGATATCTATCGCCGGTCGACGTCGTTAATCCCTCCGCTTACGGGACAATAACGGTTCTATGAGTAATTTTCAAACGACAGCACCGGCTCTGCAGCTCCGCAAATTATCCCGCTGCTGCGCGCTCGCGCGCGCGTCAGAGCAATCGGTTTAATTAATGGGCATAACAAAACATATGTAACTATTAAAAATCCTACTCGTTCCGCGATTACTATATCACGCCAATTATCATCGTCTCGTTCGTTGGTACCTGTTATGATATTAACAAAATGCCGATAGTTTCAGCTCGTCGATATATCGGAGGCTTGTTACATCACCGAAACTTTCCTCTCATAGCAAGAAGGACCGCGAGATAAATTGCATCCCATTATCTCTTTCGAACCTTCTACTTTTTGTTACACAATATCGAACGATATTAGCCGTCTCCTTTTTCGCTCCATTTAACACGTTACGCTCATTGATGAAAAGTTCGAAGACACCGGTGAAAAATAGCGCGAGAGCAGTGATTTTCACGGACAAAGAGACGCAAAGGGACTGTTTCTCGCCGAGTAACCACTGCGAAATCATCGACTAGCATTTTCCAACGCCACGTCATTTTCCAATGGACAGACTCGAGGAGAAATTACGTATGGGACACCGGAGGCGAGTCTGGCCGACCGCGGACGTTCACCGATCGAAACGAATCGAAATTGCACAATTTTCAATCGACGATTCGCGTCGCGTTTCCCGTTGGAATACCCGAGAACATCGGGTGCAATCGCCACGCTCGTTGCTACGTGTTCCTGTGTCCCGAGGCCGTTTATTAACACCGCAATCCTTATTGAAAAATCTCCATGAGAAGAGTCGTTACGGGAGATTGTTGCCCGGACGAATTCGAATTCGAAACTCGAAATCGACGTATTTCGAACGAACACGCGAACGTGTCCATCGCTGATTTTTCGACTCGATTGTTGGATGACGGGCAATCATGGAACGGATACGATCCCATTGGCCACAGCCGGAATATCGCGGGATTGATTGTCTCGTTGGAATAACCCGGCGCCGAATCGGATTAAGGATGAGTGAAAAATGGCGTCCCGCTGACGCAGGAAGAAATATCTCGTCGAACAGAGAATTAAATCTCGCGAATTATTCGAAGAAATTAAAGAAAGATCGAGCATATTAGGGTAGAAGGCTAACAATCCTCTGGAAATACACGTTCTGTATAACGTGTTCCTATTTCGACGATGTCTCGTCGAGGAAACACGGCTACACACGAATTCGTCACAGACATCGTGTCCAATTTGTCACACGAGGACCCCAGGAACCCTATTCGTGTGATCCTACGTATAATCCATCATGTCCAATAGACAACGATCCCCTTTTTCGTTGCACGACAGATGCGAAAGGTAGGAGAAGTTTCGGATGAAATTTATTAACAGCGCCCAGCTGTTAATATCTTCGATCCACGAAGTGCAATCGAATTTATTAAAGCTTTTCGAGATAATTTTTCTGTTCCTGATGTTAAGGTAAGCGAGACCTGTTTCTTATTCAGTGGCCATTTTCGAGGTAACGAGAATAAACTGCAGGATTATTGTTCATTGTACTCAAAGAAATGAATGGAAGTGATAACATTGAGACATAATAAAGTGCGTTGAGAAAAAGACCGAAGTTGTTCGCGCAACTATTCGGCGTAACGGCTGCAGTTGCAAGAAAGAACGAAGCAACTGACTTTGCTGGAAGGGAGTAACAGCGGTCGTAAATCCTGAAACCTCTAAATCCGTGAAATGAAAAATATCTGCCGCCGTTACGACCCGGTTATCGCTCGATCCTGCTCCTTGTTTGTTATCCAACTTGTCTATTACATCTGCCACGGCGCGATGTTTCAGCCCGCGGCATTATTGCATTACGAATATTCCACGGTTAATTTATAAAATACCTCGCGATTCGCCGCGGTGCATTGAAGACACGTTGATCCTGGATAACTAATTCGATTGGTCGGTTTAGAATTCGCCGAAGATCGTCAGGAAAACGAGTTTCGCACAGCTCTGCGGTTGAGGGATTGGGTCATTAGATTTGACGAACTGCGATTGCGTCATCGAAACGATCCCTGCGTATCTTCTTCGTGGAACCCAAGAATTTCCCGGAATTCTCACTCCGGAACACCTGCTACTTTATATCGTACTATTCCATCACTTTAATTACCATCGAAGCGAAAATAATTATACAGTGGAACGTCGAATATCAGGACTAAAATACGACACAGATTTTCGAATGATCATATTTCTTAGATAATCCAACGAATTGGTTCAAATTTCAAAGCTGAAAGGCTACTTTTCCTTCGTAGAATCGCGATATGGATAAGAAGTCGAGATAAAACCGAAGATTTCGATAATCGAGCTTCCGCTACGATGCTTGAATTGCGCAGAAAGGAAAATATGAGATGAAGAAACAGTTGGGAAGACTTGCCGTCGAAGTGTTATTGCGTAGTTACGTATACGCGATCTATTAGTAATTCCGGGCGAATTTTTGACCAATCGCGCATTGCAAAGCTTCCATCTCTCCTAATAAGATGTTATCGTTGCCATAAATCGGCGAGCGAGCTCTAAGGCGAGAATCGAGTGGTCTGTTGCAGCTACTACCCGCATCCACGTCGAAGAAACACAGTCACCGAATCCCGCGGCTGCATCGAGGCGCATCCGGTTCCGCGCGCGCGAAATTACGGGACGCGGGAATCCTCGCAACCATAATTTACGCGCGGCAAAACACGGGTCTATCTTTGTCCTGAATATCGGCACCTATCGCGATCGAGCGCCGCGTTCTCGAAATATACAATCGGCCAAGCTTTTCACTCCGCTTTCACGCGCGGCGAAAAATCCGAAGGAGGAGGAGGAACGGGGGAACGAAAAGCGTCCTCTTCCAACGTCGGCTTCCGTGTTCCTGATGGCACAACACACCGACGCTCTGAACCGCTCGATTTCACGGACAGTCGAACATGGATGACGACGGTGATAGCGAAACGCGGCTCGGCACGATAAAGGAAAAGCGTGGCGGTTCGTTTCGAACCATATACGGTTTAGCCTAATTTCTGCCTCCTCTCGCGAGCCACCTCGTGGAATTTCTCGTCGCTCTTGCGACAGGCTGGTCGCTTATACGTGCATTTATCTTCTGGCCGGCGATTCTGCGAGTTCCATGGAACTGCGCGGCTCAAGTGGGCCATTGGTTCGCCTGTGGTCGACGCACTTTGCTTCACGAGAGTCGTTAATGATACACGAGCCCGTCGATCGTCGCTGTTCCTAGATAATAACAGGGTGGTAGAAGGATGATCGATGTCAGACGAATCTCAACGCTCGTCGATTCGCTTCGCCGGTAGGAATCCAAGTGCGAAATGAGAAATTTTGGGTGTACACGTTCGAGGGAGTGGCATCTCAGCGACAGGCGATACAGTCGAAAATCGTGATTTACATCGAATTGTCGAGGGAAGATTAAGATTCGCGTAGTGAAAGTGCCGGAAATAAAAAGGACCGCTGCTTTCTCTAACAAACCAAATACATACTAAACGCTACCCCTGGGAACAAATTTGTGGCCATCGACGAAGATACGAAATTACCTTAGACGTAGACCGATATAATATCATAGGCGTAAAACGGATTGTAAAATGGTTTCGATGAAGAGTAAAAATAAGAGACGAAAAATAATCGAAACCTCTGTTCGTAATCGGAAAGAAACTTTTTACCAGGAATAAGTATTAGGAAATAATCCATCTATCGAATATAATCGGTTCGAGGGTGGACGATTTTCCTGCGAAAATCAAATCTCGTTCTTTCGCATTCCAGCCACGTCGACTCTGCCAAGATCGTAACTCATCGAAATCGAGTCTGTATACCGGAACGAAAGGGAAGGTAGTTCCTTTTTAGAATTTCTCCTCGCGCACGACGCCTTGCTCTTTTAGCCTCGTACCCTTTTCTTTGAGCCGTCCTCCCACGGTCGGGGTCGTGGAAAGGAAGGGCGTCGCAGGGGATGGGTGAGATAGGAAGGGCACGTCGTCAGTTTCGCGGAACTGTGGAGGATTTCGACGTCCTGGAACTTTCTCATATTGATCCTGGCGAGTCCGTGAATGGCTCGACGTCTGCGTCTAAGATGTCTCTGCGTAGGTAGAAGTGGTCCCCGCCCTCCCTCTGGAATGATGCATTGCGGCAGCCTAGACGCCTCTTCGAACCAACTAGATCGCCGTCGACGGCCCGTGTATCAGATAGAGATCTCCGGTTGAATCTCCGAAAGCCGGCCGGTACGCGTTTCCATAAACGCTTCCTTCGAAATTGACTCCTCGGTGCGACGAATCCGCGCGGACTTCGCGAAGTCCAGCGCCGTTTCAATTCCAGAGTGTCGTAAGAATTTTTCGTGGACACGCTCCGCGAGAGCGGACCGTCTCTGGATGGATATGGGAAGAACCAGTTGGTCGTGGTCGCGTGTCTCATGGTACTTGGTGCGTATATGAGATCTCGAGACAGGACGGCGTGTACTTCGCGGTTGAAAATAGAGAGAACAGAGACGGAATAGGAAAATAGTTGAAATTGAAACGGCATTCGTTCCGGCGTGACACGCAAGTGTATAGAACGGTGCAGGTAAGAGGAAGGTTGCCCGTGCCGGGCACGAGGATTAAGAGATTAATGTCGTCAAAACAGAATGGAATGAATCGGAATGAATCGGAATGAATCGGAGAAAACCTTGGGCCTTTACAGCCAGCGGAATACATAAATGAATCATACTTCTCGATAGTATATTTCAACTCTCGAGAGGCTGTCACGTCATCGCGTATTACGATGCCTCGTATCTCTGATGCGAATTCTTTGACTTTTATTACGCAACCAGACATCGGCCCGATATATTTCCCCAAGTCCTGGTCTCCAACACTCGCCACTTTCCATTTGCATATCGATATCGCTTTCCGTTCACCCGAGAGATCGACACTCCAACGTCGAAAGTAAGCTTCGAGCCCGAATATTCAAGTATCCTTCATTCGGATTTTTCTCCGTCTTAAATCGACCAACTTGATCCCTCGAGAGGGGCCCTTATCACGAGTGAGACCTTCGATACGACGAGTGTGCCAAGAGAACGTAACACGAACGCGTTCCTTAACCTCGATCCGTTTCGAATACACGAGAAGAACGTGTTTCGCAAAGATAAAGGATCAATGGAGCCGCAAAGTAAAGTCGACGATCTAAGCAAGCAAGAAACTTTCTTTCCCCTTTCCCCCTTCGACGAGGCTGGTTTTTAACGCAACGTTCCCGTGATTCGTGGCAAAGTCACGAGGGCGGTAAAGGCTGATAAAGGGCCAGCCGTTCGTTAAGCGATCTTCGCGGGCAAGTGCGCAGCCATATTCACGCAGCCATATTTATTTGGTTCGTAAAAGTCTGTTTACGAGGCAGTGCGCTTTACGACAGCGAACACGTGACGTTCCCTCCGCCATGGCTGCCTTGAAATCGACGATTTCGTTGGAAGTCTCGGCTCGTATCGTTCGCGTAAATTCTCCTCGGGCCTCGTCACCTTATCCCTCTGCCGGATTTTCCTACGATGGGTGCGTTCTTAGAACACGCGCTTGCCTTTGACCATCTTTTCAGCCGTCTAACATTTTTGCTTGGCCGTTATTTTTATCGAGACTCGTAAAAGAACGAGCTGCTCGTCCTGTCTGGCGAAAGAATTCCCATAAACACGCCCGGTCTGTCAAAGGTTAGCCGTAACGATCGATTTTGGACAACCATCGTGCGTTCCTGCTTCGGCGTGGAAGGTGTCGCACGGTCGGGTCCTCGAAAATTTTGCTCAATATCGAGTCGGTCATTTGTTAACACGATTTTTTCATTTTTCTGTAGATGATAAGCTAGCTTTTTTATTGAAGAGAAGAATTTTTAATTGATCCTTCGAAGGAAATTCTCGGCTAGCCAGACAAGGTGGAATAAATCATCGCGGAAATGTAACTCGGGGTAGTTAAACTCGATGATAAAAGTAATTTTTGAAAGGGATTTTCTTGGTCGAAGAATCCACGGCGCGAGGCGTTCACCGAATCGGCGTTCCAGGATGAGCCGGGTTGCGTCTCGGGTAGTCAGACAAGTTTTAAAAATACTTTACCAAACCTGTGCCGTCCTGTCGGAGACTTTTTGCATGATTTGGCGCCAGTTACCGATTCGCACTGGCGAATCTGGTCTCGATCCCACAGCACGGCGTAGGTGCAATGAACTTAGTGTTGCTTTAACTAACCACACTCTCCGCTAATGTGCGAACAATTTGAGCCATAGCGTAATAGACGAATTAGTTACCAAACAGCTTTTAGCGATTCGGAATTAAAATGCTCGGGAGAAACGCGTTGCGTAAATAACGTTACCTCGTTAATCAGCCAATTTGTTTAGATTTTCTCTCCCGAGAAGCCTCGGATAAATAGGATGATCTAGGCTGGCCGGTGTCATCCAAGGCCACTTCTCCGGGTGACATAACGTTCTCGAATCACCAGTGGAGAGACGTAATAATAGGATATTCTTGGAAGATCGAGAATAAGCTGGACGCTTGTATCCAAGTTGAAGGACATCCTGTTTAGGTGCGGCTTCTGGTAATAAACGCACACTCGTCCGCGAAGAATCTTCGGTCCTTTCCCTTTCACGGCTCATCGTTAAAACAGTAACAAAACGATCATCAAACAGAACGTATTCACTAGCTGTATTCAACTTATTCGATAGATCGCAGACTGCAGGATGGGCACCGATCGACGTTATAAATAATAAAATCCGGCAAAATCGAAGCAAAGGAATCCGCCCAAGTAAAAAGGCCGCGTTTTAAACTCGAAACACGCGTCCGCCGGAAGAGGCGCCGACTACATTTCAATCCTCGTATATATTAATACGAAACTACGAAGTTCTTCTTCTGCTGCTAGACGCGTTGTTCGCGACTGTGGTATGCGGCCCGCGTGCAGCGATTTTTTTCTCGTTCGTTCGCCAACGTGTGACAGGACGGCATATTTCGACGTCGCGTAGTCCTCCACCTCCTCCTGGTGGTCGTGGTGATCGAGAGGACGCGACGCATCGTTCAACCTTGCCCTCTTCGACGTCGCGGCGGCTCGAGGAGAACAGACGCCGGTTTCACCGCCCTCGTCCCACCCGCTGCGTGTTATTATTTAACGCCGCTTACATAAGTAATCCGTGTGTCACGTTCTACACGTGGAGGTCTCGTTCACCTACGGAGAGCTGATCGTACGTGGTCGTCGGTGATCTCTGCGATGGAAATGATCCTCCAGGGAGAGAGACAAAAGGCGGGAATAGCTGCTCGAGAGAGAATTACGATGGAATTTGACGTAAGAGGGCCGACGGGCGGTATTTTATTCGCGCATCTGGGATTTGGCTTGTAAAGTAGCGCGGTATGAACGGGACGAAGTGAAAGTGCGTTTTGTCCTGGATTTATATATGGATTTTGCGCCGAAGCTACCTAAGACAACCGTGTCCCGGAGTGGGCGGTGGTATACGGTGTTAGGACAGGCGATTTGTTCCAACGAATCGATGCCCGAGTTGGAAACTCGAGGGAAACAGGAGTTTCGTGACGACGGCTGGCTGAAAAAGGGCGTGCGAAATGTCCGGAGCAGGAAGTTCGGAGAAAGAGCCGCGCCGGGGGTGAGCTTGTGCCGGAATCTGCAAGGATATCTGGAAGGACACTTCTCTCGGTCTACCTATGGATAATTTAATCGCGTGTTATTCGCGGCGATAGCTCGGATCAAGGGAGATATCGGTGGCGAAGAAAAACCGAAACGGACGAGATAGCGGCCGCGACAAGAGCACTAACTCACCGCAACCCCGTCACGATATATTTCAGTCACCCTCGGAACACGTTATACAACGTTGAGGAACATTTCTCGCTTACTCGCCGGACAAGCGAGAAACTTTGTTGTTGGCCAAAAATCGCCGGCAACAAAACCTCAGGGAACAAACTCGCGCACACGGTGACCGTGCACGGGAACACGGTCGCAAAAGTTGTTCGCCAGAATGGCGGCAGTGTCTGGCGGGCCCTGCGCGGCGACACTCTTTATTTTCGCTGTCGCGATACCGCGCACGAAAACACGGGAACGAGGCCCGATAAAAGAGGGCCGCGGAATTTCGCGGCAAGTGACAAATTAGCTTGCCACGCGGTTCGTAGCAGAGCGTGGCAACATATTTATAGAGCGTCTCGCCGTTAATGGTAATCCAGGTGTTTCCCCGGCGACTCTATTTTCGTCCAGCCGTTTATCTCCCTCACGGCCCACGGGATCGCCGTTGATCTTTTTTTTTTCCCCCTCCGTCCCCCCTCTATCGTTCCCGTCCCTCTCCGCCACCCCCTCCCGCTCCCTCCCGGACAAGCTGAATAAATACAAGCGTGGACATTACCAGATAATGGCGTGATTGTTAACCGCAATTCATTTCACTACCTACGTTACACGGCGCGCCGCGTGACGTCCGGACGCGGCGTGGATTTATCGCTATCTAAACGCTCTTTGGAAAGAACGCGCCACGATGTTCCGCGTTAATCCGCTTCGAGCACGCTCGCAATTTACCCGGCAAGCACGCCGCTCGAGCTTCTTCATCCGTCGAGCTTGTTATCCGGCCGGGCCGTTGCTTGCCGGGGATTAAAACGAGCGCGAATAATTGAAACGTCTCAGTTCTTGCTCCCGTTTTCAACCCATGTCCCGCGTGTTCCTCGAACCGGGCGTTAGAACGCGGGACGCGCCAAACTAATTGGAGAGTTTGTTCCTCGAGAACCCCGGCGACACGCGCGATCGTATATGCCACACTCGCTCCTTTCGTCGGCTCGTACCAATCTTTGTCCTTCCCGCGGCGTTACGTTTCTTCGTTTCCCCTTTTCACGGGTTGATTATACGAATAAAAGGACGATACCCTATCGCGTAAACGTTCGACGCGAACGTGTACCACGACGGAATGAGCAAACCAGAAATCCTGCGCATCTAATTTGTCCGCAACACCCATGTCGACCGTGGCCAAATGCGCCGGTGTCCAGACGTGCTCGGGTTCACCGAACTCGATGGTCCGAAATGGCCCTTGCCAGGTTCGGGAAGCGACGCGAAAAGGGTCCTGACGGGGTGAGTCATCGGACAAGGAGGAGCCAGGTCCACGAGTGTAATTCACCGGTGAACGTGTCGCCGGCCTTATGGGTGCGCGAACGCGTCGTGCCACGGTGCGTAATATCATGTAGGTGGCACTAAAATGGGTGAAGGTAGCCCCGGGCACAATGGCTGCTGGTACACCGATACCCTGCGACGCAACAAGTGTTAGCCCACGCGTTCCACCACACGAAACGCTACACTGGCGCAGGTACGACTTTGCGGGATGGGTAAAGGCGACTAAATGGCGGATCGACCAGTCGCGATGCTTTTTTTCTTCGAAGGAAAAAGAGGGGAAAAAGACGCGACGAAATTGAAAGAAGAGGAGAGGAGGGTAATGGACGCGCTCGGGTTAGGTTTGGATGGTCGATCGGAAGGTGAGGAGAGACGAGATGTGCCAGGATGGCGGATGAACGAAAGTCCACGGTCGATTTGCATGGAGAACGCGCGCTGCCATCTCACCTTGAGGCTGTTTCTCGGATTTCTAAGCGCCGCCAAGGTGACTTCAACGGGCTCCTGTTCTCTCCTTTACCTTCCGGATGGATTGCGATCGGGGAACGTGGCGTGAGAAACGCAAACGCCAACGCTGCCCCGCCGAGTTTCGGATCCAGCCAGTTGCATCTCGAGAGTGTGTGGAAACTATTGTTTGTCCACTCGCGTTTCTTTCTCGTTCCGTCGTGGAACAGCGATTTTCAGGCTTTCCATCTCGCGGATGCGAGAGCCTCCAAACTAATTAGTGGAGGAATTAAGAAATTCCCACAAAATCCTCTTCTCCTGTTTCTCGCGGTATTCGGAATATTAATTATGACCTCGGGATAGAAATCATTTGTAAGAAGACTCTGGAAACGTCGAATCCTCGAGATCACCGGCTCGAGATGAAAGGTTACAGCACGCGATAATAAATTACCCCTGCTTTCGCTGATACGACAATAAAAATAATAATAATAATTATCGCGGCGCGCCGGTTGAAAATGGCTAATCTATAACGTGGAAATATTCGGAATTACGTATGATTGATGATATCCCGGGTGATCCCCTTGGCTGGAAAGATCAGAAACAAAGATCACGCGAGTGATTTTCAGCGGTCGTTCGCGGTAATTACAGGCCTGCCTTCGTGCTTGAATTTCAGACGATCGTAACCTATTGCGCAACGTTATTTACTTAATTTTCCGCTTATTTTCTATCAACTTTCAAATTCATCAAACGTCCCATTTAAATTGAGCAACACTGTCAGCGGCGGCAATTTTCATCGCGGGGAGCAAAGCGGAGTCCTCTCCATGGCAATTACCAGTCATCGCTTGGTCGTCGAACCGAGGTTACACGGGGTTCCTCTCGCGCCGGCCGGCAATTAAACAATTTACGTGCATTACACGCTCTCTGATCTTCTCTCCGAGAAATCCTCCTCGGATCATCGCGGCGGTGACTGTTCGTTTTCGCGGATCCGAGAGAATTAATGGCCTGCCCCACCCTGTTCTTCCGCCGTGCCGTGGCCCGTATCATTTTCACGACGCGCACAGACTTTCACCCGAGACACCGTGAGGTTCCCTTTGTTATGGGATCGCGTGCCTCTTGTCGCACCTCGCGCCATTCCCACGTATTTTTCACCCGACTACGCATCGCTCGAAAGTGGTCCTTTGTGCCGTTTTGTACTTTAATTACTCCGACGCTTTCGCGTCGCGTCCCGAGCATTAGAAATCCGCGCAAATCTCTCGCGCCGATTTTCAGAGGTTTCCCGGAAAAATTTCATCGCCGTTAATCACCTGGCGAACGAGTGATACCCGAGGAACAAATCAATTTCCGCATGTCAACCAATCTCGAGTGATTTCAGATATGTTTCATACGTCGATACGCTCGTGGTGTTCGTAGCTGTGTTGTAAAAACTGGAAAAGAGGACACGCCGTTCAGAAATTACACGTTGCTCGACAATTTAATGTAAGACTAGATTAGAATTGAACCGTTCCTGTTAATCGATGTAGGAAGTAGCGATGCGTGAGTCTAATCGCGTGTGTTCACCCTAGGAGTCTCGTGCCCGCGACTTTCGTCAGGAGTATTCTTAGAAAGGTGCGAGTAATTAAGAGCATTTCTCAATTGAAGATCGTTGCCGGCGTTAGAGGTATCCCGGCGGTGCTAAACGCAGAAAAACGGCATTTCGTGGCATTAGAAGGTGCAGTCGCGTTGCGGTCGCCCTTCGCAGCGAAAATAGCGGCCGAGCAGCCGTCTAAACCGGTAAAATTAACCGCAACAGGTGTAATTTATACTGGTAAATTGCTGTCTCTATGTACTCGCTATCTCGGGTACGCGTATAATTACACAGTCGCGTTCGTGTGCGCGTTCGTTCGTCTGCAAAAGCGCTTTCAACACGTACATCCTGCGATGGCTCTTTAACGCGGCCGTTTCCGCCCGATTAACATTTTAATATCTTATTTATAACTTGACCATTGATCTACCGTAACCGAAGCGAGGAAAGATGGAAAGAATGAGACGGAGGGGAAAAAAATCCCCCGGCCTCGGAATTTAGGTTTCATTTTAGATTTATTAACGTACCGGCAACTCGATACTCGAATTAAGTGTACCGCCGTTCTGCGAGCACCTCGCGCAATTAAGGAAAATGGAAGTAATATCCGTAAATAAGCGTAAAAGGCTTAACGGCGTTCCGCGACTTTTACTCAAATTATTCCGCGCTTAGTGCCGGGATAACTGGGATACGTAGATTCGATATATCATCGATGTCGCAAAAATGCTTAACACCGTTTAATCCTCGCCGAACCCAATCAACCATCCGAACACCACCTAAATTCATCGTGCACGGCTGCGAGAGAGCCACTACTCCGCAACATCGCATGGTGCAACGTGCATCCTGTGAACCGTCAATCGTAACGACAGAGGAGCGACAAAGGAGCGAGTCCAAAGTTTTAGGTCCTTGGCGACGTATTCTTACATACCGACGTGACAAATCGCGTTGACACGCCATTAGCCTCGTATTAGATAGTTAACACGGCTCTATTCTATTCAGTTTTAATGCGTCCTCTCCGATCTTTGCGTCATACGATGCAGCGCAGCGTTATTCATCGTCGTAACACTTTCTGCCAATAACGAACATTCGTATGACCTATATGAACAGTCGCGTTAGAAAAAGCGGACCTGCTTCATAATAGTTAATCAGACCCGCATATCTTTCAAATGCCAACTTAGTTACCGCGTAGACTACATACATAATGTACGAGTCTGATAACTCGTCTATCGCGACAGCACACGAGCGTGAGAGATTCGTTCTGATTCTCTCAGCATGATCCTCCGATGATCTTGAAATTCATACTGTCGATTCAACGACATATTCCAACGAATTAACTGGCCGAGTGGTGTCGTCGCGCTTCCGAGTTACAAACTCTAGACTTCGCGTTAAACGATTAACATCGATACCACGTCTGTGGCAGTGCTTTATGGCCTTACGGTCAATCAGACCCACATTCCTACCGAATGGCGACTTACTAGCCGGTCATGGTACACGTGTACCTAGGACTCGATGCATCCTCGGGCGGAATAGCGAAGTAGGACGTGCAATCCCTCGCACAATGGGGTCGGCGAAGACGCTGCAACGGCGCTGCATTTCCGTTTCGCGGCGACCGGGAAAAGACGAGTACGATCCACAGGACGCGAGCTGACGTTGTATGTCATCGCGTATCCCTGTCGTCGTCGCATGAAAGACCGGCATTGTTTCATTAAAAGAACGTCGCAATCGGACGGCGAAGAAGGAACGGTAGGGGATATTCTGGTCGAGGCTGGCCGACTCAGAGGATCTCGCACAGCCTCCTCTGCTTTCGCAACGACCGATTCTTCCTCGCGACCACGTCCGCCCACCTCGATCTTTCGATCGTGACCTTATATACGGTCTCGGAACCCGCGGACATCGTAGACTCTGTCCCGAATGGATCGTGGCCACGAACCGTAAGGGAAACGGGAAGAGAAAGAGAGAGAGAGAGAGAAAGAGGCAGGCTATCGCGGAGAGTCAAGTTCAAGGAGAACCTCCGGTTACTCTCTCGATTACATATCTGCTTGGGATCTGGCTGGTTCCCATGAATCTGACGAGAGAAAGGCGCGAAATTGTGGACGCTGAAATAGTTTTTCACCCGCGAACTTCTGCCCGACTCGATTGATTATACCGATCAACGGGCCACTATTAGGCGTCGGATTTCTCTTTTGCCTTAATTCGGTTGCACGAAGCGTCCCGGCGTGTCCTCGAGCGCGGAGAAACCGAGGACAGGAATTTCGTTTGACGCGGGTATTTTTCAGCTAATCGACGCTAGAGCCTAGCATCCGGCTTCGCCGATGAAGTTCAAGCAGCCGAGTTAATAACGTCCAGGTATATACGGTCTTTAATCCCGGGAGTTGTTAGTTCTGCGTAACCTGAGATACCATTAAGCGAAATTGCTATTTTATGTCTCCAATTATTCATACGAGCGCGTAACAAGAATCGGGAAAAAGTTGCAGCCTCGCTGAAATACCAGACACGCAGCCGATACCGCGAATGTTAACAGCTCCCCGAGTAATTCCTGAGCCGGGGTTTAAATATCAGGCGTACAAAAGCACGGTGTCGAAGATACTTAAGGTGGCATTAAGCGCAGAATAACGTGCAACAGGACCGGGCACGCGGGGTACCATCGAGGTACCATCGGGGCACCGAGCGCGCCAACTTTGGACCAGATTGTAAATTTCAGCGCGAGGATCTCGAGTGTTACGATAACCATATATAAAATCAAAGGACATTAAGTAACGTTGCGCAACCGTGCGAGTCTCGTCACGCAATATTTGCATACCGATCGTACTTCCTCCTCGATCGTTCTGTTTGCGATGACATAACGCTCTCTCCGCCTCGCGTTTTCTCCCGTGCGAGCCTCGTCGCCGAGGAAACTCAGTTGCGTGCTCGACGATCCGCCGTGGAAAAGGGGGGAAAAAAGAAAAAAAGGCGAAAGAAACGGTAAAGCGATTAAAACGTTACGTGTTCGGTTATCCCGCCTTCGTCCTCGGTTCTTCCTTCTTTTTACGCAACCAACCGAGAAACGTTGCCGCGAATCCTCGATTTCCTCGTCCTCGGTTCGTCTCCGTTTCATCCGAGGATTTCTCGGATAAAAAGTTGTAATTACACGGTGCCGATATTGCTTTCCAGACTCCGGGCTCGCCTCCTCGTTGCCTTTTTCAGGAAAGAAACGCCTTATAATTGCACGGTTCCCGTTAAATTGTTTATTAACGCGTCGCGCGAGGACCATCGCGAGCCCTGTGCACCGGAAGATCTGTACACCGGAATGGCGTGAAACGAAAGAGAGCGGAGATTCAATTTTTAGGACATCTCGCCGGATTAATCGCTTTTCACGGCAGCTGCTGTCTCGAGAGCTTCGTGCATTGACACTGGAAATACCGGAACTAGCCACAGCCGAATATGGTACACACGGATGATTACGATTAAGGTAGCACCAACGAGATAAACAGGCATGTATAATTGCGTTTCACCGCGGATCAAAGTCAAGGTTAATTCTGTGCAAAAGCAACCGAACGTTTTCGGTAATTTCGAAAACAAAGTATCCGAAAATACACTCCTGTATCGAGTGTGAAGTTTTATCCTGTACGTGGAACGATATTACGTGGAAGGAGATTAGACAGGAGTGACGAGGAACGTGTATCTTCGATTTAAATAACGCGAAACATTAACGGCATCCTCGACCTGTTTCATGTACCTGACATATGTTCAGTTTTTTTGTTCGATTTAACGCACTTTCTCAGACGAGTCCATTTATGGATCAAAGTGGGACGCTAGGTTATTCTAAAACTCCAAGGTCCACGATCGTACTTCTATATGCTCGTCTTCGATACTCGCGGCTAAAGCACCGATGCCGTCGTATTATGATGTCGAAATGGTAAATAAAGTGGGACGCTTAACCGTGTCGAAAAATTACGACGCGAGACGAAACGATTACACGAAGAGAATTGCAAACGTCGCTTATTTGCATACAGCCGCACAGATGAAATATTCCACGGCCGGAGGACGTAAAAACGAAGAAAAATTGATGACGCTTTTCGCGCGAGCCTCGATAAAAACGGCACTGGCTTACGTAAAATTAACGGGAACGCCGTATGTGGGTAGACGAAGAAAACCTGCGAGTCGAATTAAAAAAAAAAATGCGAGATTTAACTCGACTTAACTGCTTCGTAACTTAATCCTCCGGTGACTCTTTTACGACCAACGCGAACATGCGGTTAAATGAATTTTGATTTCGTCCTTTATCCACCACCAAGGGGAATGAGACGTCACTTGCGAATAAAGGAATGCTAAACGCGGAGGACGTCAATTAAAGTGTCATCGAGGTCCTAGAGACGCCATTTCAAGGTTAGAGTTCCAAGATTACCGTGGCGCCACGATTGCCGGGGCCCCGAGGCGTCAAAATTAGTCGTGTCGGGGTTGCAGTGATTTTATTAGAATTACAAGATTATCGTGGCGCCAAGATTTCAGAGGCCTCAAGGCGCTAAAATTAGTTAAGTACCAGAATCGCAGTGACTCTGTTGGAACTACGAGATTACTACGGCGCCACAATCGGTGAGGCCTCGGGGCGCCGAAATTAACCAAGAGTTTTGCTGATTTTGTTAACATTCCAAGATTACCAGCGTAGAACGATCGCCGAGTACTCGATGTGTCGAAATTAGCAAGGTCTGAAAGTTGCAGCGATCTTCAGAAGATTATCAAGGTCCGAGAACTGACATGTACCTCTGAATAATCGGCTTTCGAAGTCTGCCAAGGTCCCAGGATTATTAAAGCACCAAGCTCAAGGTCTTGGAATCCTCGAGGCACTAGGATCGAGGACTATACGATTCCTGGGACCTCAAAATTGTTATGCTTCGAGGTCATCCGAGTTTTAGAGTCCTAGAGATACCAGGGTTACCGATAGAAAAGGATCGAAAGATGATCTCTATTGAGTCATCACGGAATCCAGGGGTATTTATTCGAACGTACCTTGGTCCCAAGGTAATCTTTATGAAATCAAGGTCGGCATAACATCTGTATCGAATTGCGTGGATCTGAAGCGATGCTTACAGAGCCTGCTAGGCTGTTCAGTGATCGCTATCGGATCTGTTAATTCTAAAAGCCTCGATACCGTGTTTCGGACGGTTTCAGTTCGAAACAACGTGTCTTCTATTAAAATTTTATGAACGAATTCACGCAAGGATACACTTTCAAGGCTGGGTTGCCGCTTAACCTACAATTTCAGCTATTCGAGTAACGGAATTTCGCGAATCGAATCGCCGTTCTATAATCGTTCTCTAATCTCATAGTCGTTCGGGTAATCGATTCACGGCCATTCATTGATCCAACGATGAAATTATATTTGAACCGCGTTACGCGTAGCTTGCCACAGGTGCAATGATATTTAATTTTAGCACGGTAGGCGTTATCCTTGACTAGCTGCGCATGCCGCTTGAAAGGTGTGTCTACACAGGTTTCGCGCCCGATCGCTAAACGTATTCCAAACATTCCAGCGTGTCTCATTAAATCGTTTGAGGAGAATAATAGAAGACGTCCGGGCAAGTATGTTCGAGCAATTTATGCAATACTATCGTTCCTCGCCGTGACACCGTGGCAAGTCTCTCCATTCGTACGGGTTAGCTGGCAAATTCATGAATGAAAAGTATGGCTGTCAGCGAACTGTCGTCGAGCGTAGAATTCCTCGATACGCTATTAAATCGGGTACATGAAGTTTATCGCGATACGCTGTCGCACGTCGGAGCAAAGGAAACGAGGAAAAAAAAATCGGTCGAATCGGTATTTAAGCGTAGGTGATTAAGATTTTTGTCCTCGCTGAAAGGATTCTTTTCTCCTGCAACCAGTCATTCACTCCGTTCGATTACATCACCGTCGCTTTTCAGCGTTCAGCTGTTTAAAGATCCCTGAAAAGAATGAAACAGGTGGCAGCTGAAAGGAGCAATTTGTAGAGAAAACGACAAATCATTCGGCACTCTCCAAGCCAGTTCTATTAACTATCCCAACAACCTCGAGAACACATCGTAATTTAACACTATCGGGGACTGACAGTCGGTAATCTTGGTTTTAACTTTTACATTCATCGTCACTGTCACAAAGCCGCAGCAGCAGCTTCGAATTAATTTTCGCACGACACGAAAACAAACTGTAAACCCGGCGTTTAACGTTAATTAAATCCCCGGTTGCCCCCTCCGGTGCTACCGGAATCCGTCTCTCAACGGGTCAATCTTCCTCGAGAACATCCATTCGAACGACGAGGATTCGCGGGAATCGTAAAGCAGTCTTCTCACGAAGTATCGAAGGAGCAGCGAAATCGAGGACTTATTCAAATTCGATCGTCGACGCGACTGAATTACACGAGCACGGGACGTTTTATCGCGAAATCGCGATTTCTACAATGGCTGCCCTGTTATATTAGGAAAGTTGGCCGGTCTTTTCCGTTTTACGCGTGCGTCGCCGCGGCGGAAAGACGAAAGGAGGGTAACTCGCGACGCGGAGCGTAACTCGTCCGTTGTAAACGGTGCATTAGTGAAAGTGGCGCGGCCGATTACACCGATAACACGCCGAGAACCGACGCGTCGCGATGCTTTATCGGTGCGATTCCCTTCTCGATACTTTCCTCTTGTTCCCCGATGACCTTCCACCGATCGTTCCTTTTTTCCCGAAGCTCGTCGTCAATCACGCTTCCTCTCGCGTGGGACACGCGTGAGCCATTGTTTCGATGCGGCCAATGGTACTGGCCTCGTCGTATGGAAAACCAGCGATGCTGGATCGGTAGAAATCGATTTTCAATCTTTTCGATGAACCAAAGTAGAACCAAAGCCATGGTGGAATTGGAATTGGAATTTTTGCAAAACCGAAATGTTCCGTAGGGCCGATGCGAAAACCCAAATATGACGAAAACATTTTTCAACTGATATCACGTGTGACATGTATATCTTATTTATTTATTTTATAAATGTAAAAAATAAAAAAATAAAAAAGAAAATTGACTGATCCTTTGAAAAATGTTTTAGACCCTTTGCCTACAATATCGTGTGAAACTCGTGGAAAGGAAATAAGCCCAAACACGATTATCACGAGTGCGAGACGCGGTTAGTAGAAAGGGCTAAACAACACGAATTTTTTGTTAGTCATGCCACGTTTCATCGGACCCTGTGACAATTATCGAACGAAAGATTGGTGAGTAATATTTATTTTACATCTTTACAAATTTTTCACTTTTCTAAGAAAAGTTTTAGATAGATGACAGCATGGTCTGTGAACAATAGTAGAGGATTCAATTTGAAGGCATTTGTCTATAAATTACAATATATATCATAATTTTTATACATTTCTGTATAAAAACCTATGACTTATAACACGTATGAATAAAATACATGCGATATGTATACAACAAAATAACGAAGACTAAATAATAGCTAATTATTAATAAATAATGAATGATACAAATACGAAACTTGATGAAGCTTCAATTTCTTTCGTATTATCAAATACCTTTCAGTTTGTTATTTTCGTAACAGAAACATATTTGTATTTGTGTTTTCTTTACTAAGCAATATAAGAGCACATAGTTATTTCAAATATGAAATATTTTCCCGCGACAACAACGCCTAGCTCGACTAACGGCAGCCATCTTCAGTCGATGCCAAATCGAACGTAACGGTAACAAATGGCAGAATAGTTTAGCGCGATAAAGTAAAACTTTCAATGTCTGTACAAAACATTTCGCGAAGTGGTATTATCACTGATCGATGTTTCAATTGCTACAACCGACGACATGTATTTTCAAGAACGATAATCCGCAGTATCAGTTATTATTTCGTAACATCGCAATTGAAGGTTACTTTTGCAACATTGTCGTAATATTTTCGAACGGGCCGCGGTACAAGTTTAACAAATTATGAGAACTTTATTCAGATCGAGATATCTAAATGCCAACATTTGTTCGGTATTAATATATCACATGTAGAAGAAAGTGATATTACTTAGCGTGTATGCCAAATCACACAAAGGACGATGATGAAATGAAGTAGTGTGAGTGCAAATCTGTGAGTGCAAATCTGTGAGTGCAACTCTGCGAGTGAAGATTTGTGTGGGCAAGTGATTGTAGGGCCAAGGTTTTGATTCTCGATTAGGATAATTAGGTAAAATAGCTCTACCGAGATGATTTCCTGTTAGTTTTCCTACGACTTTTTCAGTTTTATTTCTCTTTTTCTACTTTCGAAATATAAGGACGACAGAAGAAAATGTGATGCTAGCTTATAACGAATGTTTTCGTTTATATTATCCAGATTTCGCCTATAGATTAGAATTTCTCGATTTCACAATGTTAAAAAGACAGTTCTCTATTAGGATTACTAGCCTTTTCTCGATTTTAGTACGGTTTTTTTTCAAATACAGCGAGCAACAGAAGGAGAGATCGAGCAGCGAGCTACGCCCTTATCAATTTTGCGTTATCTTGACTAGATTTCAGTGTTTGAGTGAGATTTTTTAGTGTAACAGTGTAGAGTGGAATATTTTTTAAAAGGATACATAGGTTTTTTATGATTCTAGAGCCGTGTTCACGAATGATAGTGAGTGACAGGTGGGGAGGTCGCATATCGTATTGCGCAGTTATCATTTTTGTCTTATCTTGATTAGATTTCAGTTTTTGAATGCGATTTTTTAGTCCAAACGTGTAGAGTGAAATGTTTCCTAAAAGGATAGATAGGTTTCTTTCGATTCTGAGTGCGCGTTCTCGATAAATAGCGTTTGACAGTTGTGGGTGTGCTTCGCCCGCTACGTAATAGAAGTTTTACGAAATTTTTTTTCTACATTTCGGATTTAATTTGCTGTTCCTTCCCCTAACTATATCGAGGAGAATTTTCTGTGCAAGGATCTATGATTCTGGATCGAATCTGAATGCGCGTTTTCGGGAAATAGCGTCTGACAGGTGTAGGTGTCTCGTAATTTGGTGTGTAGCAACGAATTACTGAGGCTAATTTCAAGGCAATGATAAATTTACATTGTTTCAATGTCTGCCCTAAGTTCAGAACGACCAGACAAATTCCTGAAAAGTGCAGTGATTTAAAAAATATGTTCTACACGGTGAAATTTCGGTTTGGTGCTCTTTGGAAATACCGCGAGAAGCTGCTTTTTGGATTATCAGTGTACTACCATTGCTACTCTTCGTTGGAGCCAAGGTAAGAACTTTTATGAACCCTATTTCAATTGATATATCTATGTAAACTATATCTAAAGTCTAAATAACGTAAATTATATCTAAAGTCTAAACAATATAAATTACGACAAGATCTCATATCGACCTCTTCCCCCTAATTAAACGCATGAAAATTTACAAGAAAATTGGAGCCAATTAGCTCGTATTATTTGCTATATCATTTATAATTGTATCATTAGCTATGTACGATGCAAATCTAATGATACAATTAGGAATGATATAGAAAGTAATGCCGATTGCCCTGGTCTCACCATATGGAAGTGCTGCGAATGGAGACCCACTCTAACCATGACCCACCCTTCCACCATTCGCGTAAAAATCTAAAATTCGAGTAAATTCCCTGTTTGATGCACTTTTGCAAAACGTTCGATCTTTGATTGCTTTGCGAAAAAATAGCTCCGGGAAGTATAAACGCCTCTGGGTCAAAGGATAGAATACCAAAATGATCATCCAATGACAACTAACGGAGGACCCCTCTCAGGAACCAGCCTGCAGGATTATAACACCAGAACTGCAACACAGCTTTGAAGACCTACGCGTAAGAAGCGATACGCGGTTGAGTTTGAACCGATTTACGAAAGAGACGCGACATACGAGACAAGAGACTACCTAGCGTTTACGATCGCTAAATGAGCGAGGTAGGGAACGAGAAAGAAACGCGAAAAGCTTTCTTTTCAAATGAGACACGACATTTTAGTATGGGAAAACATAATACAACAAACATAAACGGAGATCCTCACCTGTAACAAATTTAGTTAAAAATACATGCATCCAACGATGTCCAACGATGTCCAACGATGTCCAACGATGTCCAACGATGTTCAACGATGTCCAACGATGTCCAACGATGTCCAACGATGTCCAACGATGTCCAACGACGTCCAACGATGTCCAACGATGTCCAACGATATCCAACGATGTCCAACGATGTCCAACGACGTCCAACGATGTCTAACAATGTCCAACGATGTCCAACGATGTCCAACGACGTCCAACGATGCCCAACAATGTCCAACGACGTCCAATGATGTCCAACGACGTCCAATGATGTCCAACGACGTCCAACGATGTCTAACGATGTCCAACGATGTCCAACGATGTCCAACAATGTCCAACGATGTTCAACAATGTCCAACAATGTCCAACGATGTCCAACGACGTCCAACGATGTCCAACGACGTCCAACGATGTCCAACGACGTCCAACGATGTCCAACGATGTCCAAGGATGTTCCACCATGTCCAATCATGACCCTCCATGTCCCACGTTGCCTCGTGTGAGGGGGGTAAATAAAGTGGTACCCGCGAGTCCAGCCTAGCCTCTAAAGGTACCAAAAGGTAGCCTTTTAGAGACTAGACTGGACTGCGAGTACTGCGTAGCTCTTAGCTTGGCATCGTTGCTCAAAGATGAACGTATTACATTAATCCGAAATTTACTAAATAAAACCGATTCAGAAAAATATTGAAATACATCTTTGAGAAACGATGCCAATTACCAGGTCTCACCACGTGGAGGTGGCTACGCAAACGAGACCCGTGCCTGAAACATCAGAAAAATATAACACAAAACATGATACAAAACATAGTAGAATATATAATAGAATATAAATCAGAAAATAAATTTCAATATAAATTAGGAAATATAAATTATAAAATATAGTAGATACAAATGAAATGATCACAAACTGTTACATTTGTGATATGAAATAATATATAATTTTTTCAATACGCGAGCTGCCTCTTATGGCGCTTTAAGTGTCGTAAAAATAATGGAAAAAGCAGCCGAGCTGCCTTTTATTATTGTGATATATAATAATATGTAACTTTTTCAATACGACACATGAGCTGCCTCTTATGGCGCTTTAAGTGTCGCAAAAATAGTGAAAAAGAGCAGCCGAGCTGCCTTTTGTTATTGTGATATCTAATAATATGTAACTTTTTCAATACGACACGCGAGCAGCCTCTTATGGCGCTTTAAGTCTCGTAACAATAATATTATATTTCTAGTGATTTTGGTTTTTCTTTAAAAGGCGATAAAGTTTTAATTCCTGATCGCGATATATCGAATATCGAGGAATTTCGGAGAACCCTCGAATACAATGTACAGAGTATGCACAGTAATATTACAGAAATGTGCATAAACGAAAAGTTCTTTGGAGTTGTAACAAAGCAAAGTAGGGGTAGCATAGTGAGAAAAATGGTATTGAAAATAATATTAAAGATACTAATATAAGAATTAGAAATATTTTCAACTGAAATTCAAGAAAGAAAGAACAAGAAAGTACAAGAAAGTCCTAGTTTAATCCAACGAATAAATCACAGAAATATATATTACACGAGTGCTATTGTACACTAGTACATTAGTACTCGTAGTCACTATGCAAGTTACGAAAATAATAAAATACAACTAGTCACCCGTGCCGTTTCTGACCATTGGTACTACGACATGATGGGTAACTAGAGGAATCGTAAACATGCGACTTACCGATCGTTGATCTCTTCTTCATATCAATGAAATCCTGGTATCAGCGCTGCTGAAGCCTCCCCATGTCACGTCTTCCGTGTAGAAATGTCAGCATTGCTTCTGATTCTTTCTTCTTTTCTTCTAACACTTTCAAAACTCACTCGCGATGTCGCGTACACGTACTGATCGGTATCGAGGAAAAATATCGCGTATAAACTCATACGAACGTAAACGATTTAATAGGATTAAGGTAATAATTTAATTGTTACAAAAATATTTAATTTCCACTAACACCCAAAAATATGAATAAATATGTAAAATAAATAAAATAAGATGAACTAGATGAAATGATTGAAAGGAGTGAAATGGGTGAAATAGATGAAATGGAAGATATAGATGAAATAAATGAAATAGAAGAAATAGTTGAAATAGATGAAATGGGAGAAATAGATGATATGAGAGAAATAGATGAAATGGGAGAAATAGATGAAATGGGAGAAATAGATGAAATAGATGAAATAGAAGAAATAGTTGAAATAGATGAAATGGGAGAAATAGATGATATGAGAGAAATAGATGAAATAGGAGTAATAGATGAAATGAGAGAAATAGATGAAATAGAAAAAATAGATGAAATAGGTGAAATGAGAGAAATAGATGAGATAGAATAAATTAATTAATTATTAAAAGTAAAAAAAAAATTAATTAAATAAATTATTAAAAGCAAAGAATAAATAAATTAATGAAATAAATAATTAAAAATTAAATATAAT
>NIJG01000013.1:3490268-3522414 GCA_002201625.1 Euglossa dilemma | reverse complement strand
AAATAAATAACTAAATTAAATTAATTGTTAAAGTTAAATATAGATAAGTAAATTAAATAAATTATTAAACGTGAAAAATGAATAAATGTGTTTATTTAGATTTTTCATGTTTTGATTTGCTCTTGACGACGGCCGAGGGATTACTGACGTGTACCTTGACTGCCTACCGCGACCTCGGTATCCCCACCGAGGTCACCCGTAAAGTCACGAAGCCAACCGATTTTCTAAAGATTCCCGAACCAGTTCTATAATAATTATTCCACAGTATTTTTTACACAGCAATTTACATATGTACAATTATGTTTACATACAAAAAAGCCATTTATTTCCCGGTAACGATAGTTTTTAACGTGTAAGTGTTTAAAACAATTTTTTCAAGCTACAAAAAGGGAATATCGTCTAAAATCAATATTAACCAAAGAAACATTATACTCCATACCCACACTCCATCCCAAAACAAGCTAAACTTCGCGTCTTTACTAAATTTGATGAATTTATATGTTATATACAAAGTCTTACCGCGAAAGATACGCAGATTTTTTTCGTTCTACACCAGGATATCCTTCCAACGCTAAACGGCTGGTGGAAAGAAACTAGACGAGGCGCTAACAGCTGTTGCCGGACAAAAGGAAATCGGCATAAGGTCCGCGTCGTGTGCGCGTGATTCGTTAGAAGAAGCGGAGGCAAAGGACGCTGCGTGGTGAAAGTAATTACGTAAATGCAGGCGTGCTGCCGACGACGGAAACCGAAAAATGCGTGTTAATCAACGTCAGCCTGGGCTGGCTTGGCGATCGTTGCATTGTCGGCCGGGTGGGTTCGCGTGATCCTCGGCTGAACGAGCCGAGCTTTCGACGGAAAATCAGCCGGGTTCGCCTTGTTTCCAGCTCGTGGCGAGTTTCCTATTAGCGACGCCGGACCTTTCACCGAGCTCCACCGAGCGCTCCATCGTTTTTCTCTTTCGCATGAAATTGTTACATCGCGTCTCTTATCTGGGTCTCAGCCGTTGCCGGTTTCACCGCCTTGAAAAGGTCGCATCGTTGCACGATAAGCAGCGTGGCCAAGCAGCGTGGTAATTGCTCGCGGGAAGAGAGGGAGAGAGAGAGAGAGAGAGAAATCGAACGTGTCCTCGAGCAGAGGGAAGTTTTCGCGCGGAGACGTCGACGAATTTTAAAGCCGAGCCGAGCTTAGAAAGCGGCCGCTCTCGAGGTAGAACGCGTTCGATCCGCGCGAGCTGGACGTTAATAATTCGTCGACGACTTTCGCGCTCGAGAGTAGAAGAGTTACACTCCGCGGTTTGCTTTCAGCGAATTTCACGGTTATTCGCTCGCAGAGCTGAGAGATTCTCACGTCTTGCCGGTTAATAGATGTCGAACGTCCTGGGAGATGAATTCTTCTCTCGCGCTCGGTCGCAATAAGGTTTTCGCGGGAAGATATATCGGGATGCCGTGCCCTGATCGCGCGGGATGAATAACGTGCTCGTGCGTTACGTCATCTCGTAGGAGTTAATCAGACTCGCGTGTCAGAAATTGCACTTTTACTCGCCGTCGTGTGTATACACGCGGGGTCTGTCGTTCGGGTGGTTCGTTCCGTTTGTTAATCGTTGCAGGTTGATTTCTAAGAACCGTAGGACAATTCCTGGAAGAGAAAGTAACACTTTCATCCACGCAGGTACACCCACAACGGCATAAATCTGCCAATCATCCGTAACGCGTTTACCTGTGTCTCGCGGACGACTCTCGACGGCAGCGCCGGGACCGAGAGCGTTGTAGAGGTGCCAATGAGTCGATTGATCAATCGCCGATCACGCCGGTGCACGTGCACACGTTGTTTGTAAATACCGATTTGTTGCAGCTTTCGTGTTAGAGCTGATTTTCACAATGCGTTTCACTGGCCGTTACATCACGTGTCTCTCTCCCGAGCGGCCCTTACGATACTAATTTATCGACGTCGGGGCAAGCGGCGCATCGCGAGAAAGGATCGGCCAGCATCCACTCGCGACTTTCCTGCGCGGCGAACACATACTGTTCATTGAATAGGAAACGCGGTTCCTGGTAAGAAAGTCCCGGCAAACGCCACTTCCGGAATAATTCCTTGGAAAGTTATTGTTAAAGTCCGCCAGCGCTATTACTTCTGCTGAATGGCTTCATTATGGATCGTTGTTGCTTCCAACGTGATAATTTGCAACGGAAGATCCGTTGCTATCGGTGAATTAGTTACAAATAGGGGTTGAAGTGAAACGACAGGCTCGATGAGGCCAACGATAGAATTTCGAACTACCGACGTAACAATATGCAGAAACTAAGTTCGTTCGAATTACCTCCGCTTCTGCGCAACTTTTAATTAATCAGATAACGATTTCCTTTATGTATTATTTATTTCCTTACGCGTCTTGTTAGTTTCCTCCTTTGCTCTTCTTGCGCTTTGGAAACATAACAGCGTATTTCTTATTAGTTTCCCTTGATTTAAAAATACTTCAAGAATTCCTGAATTATTTTGTTATCGATTTAACGAGCGATCGTGCGTTGCTCAATAGCGAATCGTGGTCGAACTAAAAAATTCGAAATTTTACAGAAAACACGAGAATGCACGGTTCGATATAGATTCCTCGGTTAAAGCACAGCCGTATTTCCACGGAATAATGAAAATTTTACGTAAAATCGAAACCGTGTCAATGCTAGCGTAATCCTTATGAGGTTACTATTGGTTTCACCAAAAATAGCTCTGTGTCGCGGTAATTGCAAACGCAAAAAGCCCGAGATCAGACACTTTACCTGACACGGTAATTCTAGCGTTAAGGTGCAATTAGAAATAGACAAATAGAAATTTCCATTAGCAGTGCAATACAAAATTTCCGTTTTCTTCAAACAACTTCGCGGAAAAGTCTTAGGTATATTGAGTATAATCCCCGAACTCGCAAGTACGTGTCTGAGCTGTCGTTTCTTGAATTTTTACAAAGACGCGATAGTTGGAGACACTTTCTCTCGGTAATCACACATTTTCCCTATCAAAATTGGCATAAGAACCGTGTCAAGCATCGTACCTCGCCTCAACCTCTAATTTCTTCCACGACAAGTACACGGAGAATATACGCACGTAATTCAAAGCCAAAATTCCCAGCCTGGCTGAACCCTTGCACCACGGATCACACGCGGCGCGGTATGGAAAGTGAGGCTAGGCAGAAAAAAAGAAATGGTCTCTCGTGACACTGGTATCCATTCCGGAAGGCAGGCTGGTCGGTCGCGTCCGAGATTAATCGCTGACATTAGCGGGATTTATCGGGCGTGCATCGTTTAGTTCGCGGCCCGTACGGCACCGCGGTATCGTCTCGTTACTCAAAACGACGTTTCGACCGTTTCCACGGCTCTTGGCTCGCGATGAAATCCGGCCCATTCTTCGACCACACGAAATCTCACGGTCTTGGACGTCTCTCGATGTGACATCCCGATGAACCCTCGCGCCACATGGGAACGTCGTGGAAATTTCGTGTTGCACGTTCCGTGGCTCGGTCTACAGGACGGTTCAAAAACCGGACAAAGAGCCAAAAGTTTTGTAGAGATTCAAGGATGGGTGACGGGTCGAGATTGGAACGAACAGAGAGCGTTTAATGAATATTAAGAAGCGTCTAAATTGCTCCTTTCGGTAGACGGGACTTTTTAATGGAAATGGTAATGCCAACTGGAATGCAGAGCTCCGATGCTGGTTATAGGGAGGACTGGGGAAGAGACAGGTCTCGAAGTGGTTCTTGGATTATTCGTTATCGAATATCTCGAATTAAAGAAGTCGATTGTATTCGCGGAAATATTACCAGTGCCAGTACTTTCATTTGGTACTCTCGCTGTATTTCATTCGTAGGAATTAACCAGGGGTGCTGACGAGATACTCTTGCCAGGTTAATTATAGATGCGATCTCCTCGCGAGATTGGCAGATTGCTTTTGTATCGTCCTGTAGATACGCATCCAGTGCGTATATCCTGTCCCGTATACAAGAGGAGTTTCATTAAACGTATCCTGACTCTGCTTGAATGCCACATTGTTTCAAAGGTGCCCCCTTACATTCTGAATTAAACGAAGAACGAGTGACTCGGCCTGAGAAAGAACAGATTTATCTGCCTGCTGGAGAATGCACCACTCACTGTGCGACTGCCGCAATCTCGCCATCATCCTCCATTCACGATTTCCCCCGATAACAGCATTCACACCGAGCGCGTGTACGCGCGTACCGCGCTGTTCAAGGGCCCCGTTCCGCGAAATCCTCGGCATAAACGTTACCGTCAAAGGGGGAACAACGAGCATTGTTGGTTGTTAGCCAGTCGCAAAGTGTCGCAATCTCGCGGCCGTTGCGTTTCGAGATTAATCAAGAGTCGGAAGATTTTCACGTTTGGATACGCGAAAATTTCGGAAGTTGGAGATATACGAACGTGGAAATTTGAAGATTGAGATATCTGGAAATCGGCAAATCTGAAAGTCCGACGATTCGAAAATTCGACGATCGGAAGATCGGAGATTAGGGAACGTAAAATTAGTAAAATTCGGGGGCTTGAAGCGTTATGGGAACGGTTGTTGGTCCCTTCACGGGTCACCGCGATGGCGGAAGATTCACTGGCGCACGACGGCGGAGCTTCGGCCCGTGGTCGGTTTCCGGGTACGAATTAACGAAAACGGCGGTGCCGACGGCACGGGCGAAGACGCAAACTTTTAGGCAAGCGTCGGTTTGAAGCGTCTGCGCGGAAAGCAGGTAAACGAGCGCGGCGTATAACCACCTGTAGACGGCAGACCGGATAAGGCAGCGGCTCGTCGTTGGCGCACGATTATAATAAGGGAGCCGGTGCATGCTACGTTGAATACGGAACTTCCGGCGAGTCTATTTCCCACAACGCAGCGCAATTATACCTTCTATGAGTGGAACGTCGGCGCAGGATTCACCGACCGATCGGAGGCTACCTCGAGGCTGGCACACGGTCCCGATTAATTAGCCAACGGGCCGATAGGCCGGAGTCAAGGTCGCTAGGGTTGCGACGTGAGCTCGCTTCCGGTGCCGCAGCGCCGGAGAAAGCGGTGACGACGAATTAATTTGACAAGCAACGCGTAATTGCGAAAATAACGCTGATTTATGGGTATAGCCAGGAGAAAAAACCACCGGTCCGACTATCGGTGTTGCCGGTCTCTCTTCCGAGGCCGATCGCCTTTCTCTGCCAGCGCAACCACTGTATGCTAATGATATCAAGCGTGAAAAAGCAGCCGTTAATGACGCTAAACGCGCGTCTTGATTTATCAGACGGTAATTGGAATCGGTTTTACTGCCTCCTTAGAATTCACCTATTAAACCGGGGGAACAGGACTCAGGGACACGCGCCTCTCGATCGGGCCTTCCACCGGTTCGACGTACCCCGTGATTCAACGAAACCGTGTGTGTACATTGATAGAAAGCGGCGTGGAACGCGGATGTCGCGCGACAAACGCCCGATTATTAATTTCCATCGCCGCCAAGCATTTCTGACCTACTGCCGCCGCATGAAAACCACCGCGAACGATCGAAATGGAATTTCACGAGCGAGCCGAACTCCACCGCGAGATGCTATCGCGAATATTTCGTCTACTTTTATTGCCTCCGCAGAGAGAGAGAAAGAGAGAGAGATAAATGTCGCCTTTCGCGGCTCGTTTACGACCGCAATCGAGAGCTGATTAATTGATTTTCGACGTCCTCGTAGGCAACGTCCGCTCAGATGGATATCAAGATCGAGGAGGGTCGTTTACGATTGCCTGATAAACGGAATGTCCGGGTCCTATTTTATATTTCCACCGGCGATTTACACCGAGCATTACCGACCTATTCCACCTAAAGTTCTGTCACGTTGCGAACGATACGACGGATCAGGTTCGATACCTCGAGTACGATCGCGTTCGTATAAATTGATATTCCAGGAGGAGGAGAAAGCGATTGCGATTTCGGTTTTCTCGCCGTTCCGATGATTTATTCGCAGTATACGCGTTCACCTCGTCTGTAAAGGTTCGTTTATTCCCTATAAACTCTTTTCGATCGTGTCAAAAGCTCACAGGTGTGCACCGGCGTTTAATAGACGAGGGTGTGTTTCTGAGAACGTCTCCTTGCTGATGGAAAGTCGCGAGGTATGCGGTTTTTGTGTTTTGGTTTATCTATTCAGCTGGTTGTTTACAGGCCACGTGCGAGTCAGCTGTTGGCGTGATCGCGTTGACGTATAAATGGTTGCCAAAGGGTAAACTATTTCGAGGTTGGTAAGGGTGAGCTACCGAGAGGGTCGAAGGATATTTTCTTCGACGTACCAAACACTCTCGACAAGTTCAATAAACACGAAGTTCCGTTTTTAAAGCTCCGTCTTCTTGACTCTGATATTTGATGATCCTTGCATTCAACAATAAATCGATAAATCGACGGTGACAGGTGTGATTGAAAATGTTAGTCCTTTGAAAACGTGTCTTCGAAAGTGGCAAGTTGTATTCTGTAAATATTTATGGACATAGCTACGAGCTTCATTCATGCGAGCTTAATCGCGTTGTTGGAATGTAGAGTATTTGGAAGATTCTCAAATTCTTAAACCAGAATCCTACGATTCCAATCCTCATCCCGAGTGATTGACCGACCCACGTTGACTCCTAAGCATCGGCAATGTTCTTGAAGACACGGCGATCAGGATCAGGGTTCGAGACGAGCGATTTCAGTTGCGTGAACGTAATTACAGGCAACCTTGGCATTGGTGTCTTTCCTGCTCGTTCTTCCCTGGCCCCGGCCTCTCTTCATCCTTCTGTGTGAACGGGTTCCATTCATTTACGTGGCCGGCGTTCCTCGAGCGTTACGGCGGCACACGCTCGCGGCCGCGCGTGTTGAGCCTCGCGTAGATCCCAGACCGGGATTCCAGGGGGACGGAAGAGGAAGGCGGAGACGTCGGGACGATGCCCCGGGAGCACCGGTGACAAAGTCGCTTTTACGAGCGCCGCTTTTACGACGTGCTTTCGCGACCTCCGCGCTCGCGACAACTTCCAGTTCCACCTTGAACTTCCTGCATGAGGTAACCAAGCCCGCTCTCCTATCGTCGCGACGATCGGCTCGTTCGAACCTTGTCGCCGTTTCGTTACGCGATCGCGCTGCGTGGGAAACGATCGTGATCGTTTCGATGGAACGGCTCTGTCTCCGGTCTGGAAAAAGTCCCAGCTTACGGTCTCCCATTTCCGGGAATTTGCGCGTGCGAGATCGACGATTCCGCGAGCGTGCTCGTTTACATGGATCCGCTTCGATCTCCGGCTGTGCAAATGTTCCAGCTCCCGGTTCGGGTTCCACGGTTCTCGAAAGATTTCCCGTGCAAGAAAAATTTCAAGTTACGGATTAAGGCCCTCGGTTTCCGTGGTGTTCGATTGCGTAAGATCGCGGTGGGTTCGATGGAACGACTCGGGTTTTGGCCGTAGAATAAACTCGAGGTCTTCCATTTCCGGGAAATTTATATGCATAAGGCTGCTGATTGAATTCGATGTCACGGAAGATTTTACCGATGGATGGATCGTAGAGAGGTTGAAGAGGGAACGACGTTGACACGGAGAGCTATGGCGCGTTGCGTAACTTCTCAATGGGAACAATTTTATTAGCCTCGACCACGCTGGGCGACTCCTGTGGGTGAGAGCCGCGTCGCCGAGCGGAGAACGTGTTTCCGGAGAACCGGGCACGCGGATTATGAGAATCTTTCGCGATCTATCATAACGCACATACGCGCGGCTTGTCCGATAGTACAGCAGCCGGGTGTAAAGATCGTTGTAAAAGGGGAATTCCTGATACACCAAGCCCTGTAACACGTTCCGCGTAATTTCACTAGAGACACGTCCGATCAGTTATTCCTAACGATATTAAATTACCGAAAGAGCAACGAGTTTATGACAAATCGCGACGCATCCATGATCCCGTGTCCTGTCCACGGCTTTACCTTTTCTGTTACCACCACGACGAGCATACAGTACCGACTAAAAGTTTCGAATCGCTACGAATCTGATAGAAAATTTCTAAATTTAATCTCTATAATTGCATCCTAATTTTTATGAAACATCTTTCCAAGTCTCTTGTTACTTTGAGAAATACTTCGGTTAACACCCTATCTACAACGCCGCTGTCCAAGTTTGTAAGGTTAACTTTGAATGAAATAAACGAGACATTTAACAGAAGCAGAAGCAGAAAAGCTGTTCTAAATTTTCGACACGACCACGTGATGAAGTGTGACTTACCAACGCGATGTGCCACGTGGTGGCAAGGAACGACGCGATACTTCACCGCGGTTTTGTGACGTAAGAAACGCGAGTCCATGTCGTGGACAGGGACGAAGAAAAAGCGGGATACACGGGTTCGACGGTTTTCCGAAGTCCAGGCCTGATTAATTGATACACGGGGGGTTGGCGCGGAATCTGACGGGACGCCTCGAATTGTTCGGTTCAAAGGTTAATAAGATTATATTTGCAAGTAACCGTGACTACGTTTCGCGAGCTGGCCTGTTGATGATTAATCGTATCCTCGCCGGTGTCTACGTTCCACGACGACTGAATGATATATTCCCGCTGACGTTTCACTCTATTCCGATCCTTACGACGACGTTCGAGCTCGTCTTTGACGTTAAACTTCGCCTTCTTCCTGATGCCGCTTCGTTCCGCGCCGGGTGAAGGCAGACACGCTACAGTTGCTGAAAATCCGCGCGTTGCCGATCAGGCTAATATTTCATCGATAATCATGCGAGAAGAAAGTCCCGGTTTTATTCTCCCCGTCCCCCTGTGGATTGTTTCGAGATCCTCGAAAGAGAAATGCACAAAATGTCCCGCGCGATCATCGGTGTCCCTCGTTTCTCGGCGATACGACCACGACGGAACCCGTGGTTCTTACCCGGTTATTAAGAAAAGCGACCGAGGCGTTTCGTGACGGTGAAACTTCGTCGTTTAGAAAATTGTTCGGTCCGCGAGGGAGCATCGGCTGCGAGACGATTATATCGAAGAAAATCGCCGGCCGATCGCTTGGAAAGTCCTCTGGACGCTGCGAAAAATGGCGGCGCGGCCGATCGCGTTCAAAGGTCCTCCGCGTTCGATTATTAGGAAAATTAGTTTCATTGTGCGCAAGTGCTAACTGCCGCCTCTTGACGAGCGTATTGATGGAATGCCATCGTTCGATTAAGTTTAGAAAGTTGCCGCGATACGTTTCTACGGGTCTCGTGGAAACGGAGATCGTTTAATTCCGTAGAAATTTGTACGACTGTTTAAGAATAATGATAATAATTCGCGTGGCTTCGTACTATCGCCACGTAATGTATTCCTAGCTGTAGTACACATCAGCGGTTCTCAAACTTTTTTCATTCCGTTTTTTGCGCAGGTTGGATTGAAATCAAGGTGACGAGAAATTGAAGAGAAATTTTTTAAGCTGTTTCAAATGAAACTCTGCCCATCTCCGTGATGACTTACTTCGATGCTTCTTGTATACACTCGTGAAGGCTCTGGAAACATCAGATGGAACACTAAAGGTTTGTAAATTACATTTTCAAACACAGTGATATACATTCGTTAACTTAATCTACCACAACCGGTAAAATGGTCGCTGGATGCAAACGGAAAGAAGAAATGTTAAGAAGAAAAAATGGAAAAAGAGGAAAATCGGAAAATGAACTGTATGTGTATTAAAAAAAAAATTACGCAGTCAAATGACCAGAGCGATAACGCTGAATGCGGAATTTTAAGTGGAAAGTTTAAAAATGACCATTTGGTCCGTGGTTATCTTATTGTCGAAACGTTTTATATCAATTTCCTGTTACACATTCAGCGTGTTTCCCGCGACATTGATATCGCGAGAAGCAGCTGTGCACGTCTCATAGCAAATACCAGGAGAAAAAGTCCGACCGGCTAGATAGTGGCAGCGTTAATCAATCTTGAAGGAACGTTCCATCGAGCTGATTCGATTTTAAGTGAAAGAGGATCGCGTTATCCCTCGGGTTTATAAATTATTAAGATGTCACACGTAGCCTGGAGTCGCGCGATTAAATTCGATTTAGCCTTCGTGTTTTTCATACCTGCGAGATTGGCGCGCGCGTATGCAAGGAAATGGTGGCAAAAAGCAGCCACGAACGTACACGCGCTCGCCGATATGCAACGCGAGGGAGAAAGTGGTCGTCTAACAATAAGTGGCACCGTTCAGGCAAATTAGCCGGACGGATAATAGACCAACGTGCCAGTTCTTTTCGCGTTCAAGCAGCTAATTATCGCCGGCACGCAGGAAGGTCGTGCGATTTTGCTCGGTCATTGCCATAATATTCGGTTCGCCTTTCCGCGCGTTGAGAAAGTGCAAAAGCGCGATTCACTGGATAATAGGGTACGCGCGGATGTAAAAGTAAACGTTGAATTCTCAAGAGGCGAGCTGAACGACCGTGGAATTCGGAAGCGCTGTCCTTATTCCGTTGAAAAGCCGTTTACAAATCTGAAAGTGGAGTAAATAATGAAATAGAAATATCCGAACAACGAGGATTCTAATCACGTGATAATCATCTATAAAGAGAAAGAAACAGAGAGAGAGAGAGAGAGAGAGAGAGAGAAATTACTAATAGAAATAAATACACGCATCAGGAGAAATTAAGTACATCTTCTAGAAGAGTAAACGAAGAGGTAAACAGCTGTATCAAGACGTATCGAGCGTACTCCGTAAGCTTGATCCAAGAGCAGGTGCTCGAAATGACAGCGTTATACAAGAGGAAAGTAGACGAAACGGGATAAGTGCATGCACGAAGCTCGGGAAGGGGGGCAGAAATTCGCGGAAAATTAGAAAAGGAAGACGTAGGTTTTCCCACGAGCATCGCGTCTAGATTAACACGTATTTACACGCGCGGTCATTCGAGCGCGATTCGTGACGCGGGCAACCGCAAGAAACGCTTGAATATTCCATCAGGGACGAAGAAATAACCTTTACGAGCGATGGTACCGAGTACTCGGTTGAATTACATAGGCGCGCTCGATGATTCGGGTATGGAAAAAAGGAGAAACCGCGCGGAAAAAGTTGGACGCGTGATATTACCGTATCGTTAAGCAAAACTCGGGCCAGGCGATCTTACGTAAACGCGTGGCGGCGTTGGTAAAAAGGACCGGGGACCGGGTTCCAGAAACGACGCGATTTCCGAAACGATCGGCGGGTTCGTGGTGCGACGCCGCCCATAAATTACGCTGGAAGACGATGCATCGGGGACGAGGAGAAATAATTTTAGCGCGAACAGTTTTTCGTTTTTTTCAACGGCGGCAAGAACCGGGAGAGGTGTTGCGCCACGGCGCAAGAAAGCCATCAGGATGCGTCTATCGACGGACGCGTCGCGACGGAGAGATCGGGAATAAGACGAGAAAAACATGACCGTTACGCTAACAGACAGGTCGCATTGCGAATTGTCCTTTTTTTCCCATCGCGTGTAATTATCGGTTACGATCGATGGATCACAGGAGAGATCGTGCGTCGCGAAACGCGGCGTCGGCTGTCGCGGCCACCGGAAATGGATGACTGCAACGTTAAACGGGGACGATCGAGCCAGCTGTCGTATTTATGAGCCGCGAACACGTTTCGTGCAAAGTTTACGCTTCTTTACAAGAGTACTATCGCCGCCGATTGCGGCGGTGGTGTCTCGATTTTATCGCGAGGAGCGCGGCGAGTGAATTTTAATTAAAAATCGGGATTTACGGCGGATAGATGGAGACACGATACGTCGAGAGCGTGTCCTCGCGAGGATATTCAACCAGAGAGGTAACCGGAAGCGCGTGGAGGACCTCCGCGTTAATTACCAACGGATCGACCAAAATCCAGCCGCGTATTTAGGATTGGAGATCGCGCGAAAGCGATGCCGCGGCTAATTGGATTTTACTAATTAGCTTTCACCTTTGTATACAATTAAGCTGGCTTTTTCAACCGCGAGACGGAAGTCGAGTACTGTTTCTCCGACGCGGCGAGCCCCGCGAACAGAACGGCGACGCTCGGCTCGATCTTCTCGAGCGTGCTAGCTGCCGGTCGATCGCTCGCTCGCTCGCGTGCGACTCGCTCGACGAACTAGCGATTAGGCCAGTCGTCACCCGGGATTTCTCGGGGTTCAATGGCTGGCATTGTTCCCTTGTTGATCGACCGACAGAGGCCGACGAGCTTTTGCCCGAGTTAGGTGAAAGTGGAATTGGGAATCCTGGGGCAGGAAATTCGAGTGATTCTCGAGCGAAAAAGAGACAGAGAGATAGAGGCGTGGGTCTCTCAGGTTCTAGACTGTCGGAGAGATCGCGTTGTCGGAGAAGAAGGAAAACGCGGAGACAAAGGGCCGAGGACGAAGGCGGGGACGTTGATTGCGGGGAAAATTAAATCGGATGACCCGGAGCGCGTCGTAAAAACCGAAGCGGGATTGCTTCGACGAGCCGTAATAAAAGCGGTGCGTGATCATGAAGAACGCCGTGGGACAAGTTTAGCGAAACCTTCAACCCAATCACCTGAAACTCGTGCCAGGGTACACCGGATCGTCTGCAAAAACTCTCGCCGTTTCTTCCATCGGCGAGAATAACGCTCGGAAGCGCGGATCAATTAAATCTACCCTTAAGGTGGACGAGGTAAGTGCTCGGATTGCCGCTTAATTTATGCCCGTTCCCCGAACGAGCTGCCAACGTTAAACGCCTCTGACTCGCGTAATTTATAAACGACGGATAATTACGACTATTCTGGTCAACGGGCGGTCTAGATTCAATAATAACCGCGTATTACAGCGCGGAACAGCCTCGTTTCGTTTTATTTTCTCGTCCACCTGTTCTAGCCGTTGGTTATTTATGCATCGTTGCGAAACAGTGGCGGAAGAATTTTCCCGTCCAGGCCTTTTAACAGTCCGATTGCCGATCGTCGCGATCACGTGCCGCTTCTAATAGCCGGCACCAGCTATTCCTCCATTTGCATCGCATTAGCGGCGCATACAAAGAAGAGGTATTGTCAGCTGTTACGTCAGGCTACGACGTGACGCGAACGATAATTAAACCGATCGCCGCCTTCGACGGGAAATCAGGTTCGTTGCGTGTCTGCTGCGCATCTTCACCAGCGAATTCTCTCCTCGGCGATAATTAAAACGCGTGGAATAGAAGGAGCCTCGATGAATATCAATCGAGTCCCGATACGGTTTCTATCGGATTAAGAGCGAGCTAGACGGTGTTGAAATAATCCTTGCATTCCCCGAGAATTCGGGCTTCCAGATTTTCGACACGGAGATTCCTTCGTTCGGGAAAGCCGGAAGAATGTCTATCGCGGAAGTCTCGGCGGTATCGGTATTTCAGGAATAACAAATATTCGATAACAATTCTGTTGTGCTGTAAATAGCAGCGGGAAACGATCTTTGATAGAAAGTTGCGACGAAAGGTTAAAAGAACGAAGATATCTAGAAAATTTCATGTCCCCTTTCAACTCTTGCGGATTCTGACATGCAATATTTTTGTTATTTCCACTGGTCTATTATGTATTTTGTGCATCGTTATTACGAGTACCCAAAATTTTCCAAATTCTCGAATGTATTCCGAAAGACTCTGAGAACCCACTGACCGTTTATACGCGTTTCAATGAATGCATTCATGGTTTCGAAGCGTCACGTAAACAAACGCGTGACTGGATATTTGCATATTTTGCGCGCTACCGTGCAACACTGCGAGGTATTTCGAGAACAGATCGGTACGGGTAGCCGAAAATTCGAAGATCCTCGAATTAATCAGGATTCCCGGAGGATTCGGAATTTCCAAAAATTCCAAGAACCTGCATTTATACTCGTTTCAACGACTACATTCGTGATTCCGAAGCGTCGCGTAAACAAACGCGTGACACGTCCGAACCATCGGGTTTCCTGCCACTCTTAAACGTCAACCAGACGCTCGAACGCGAATTACAAATTTTCCAAACGCCAAGTGTCTGCGGCACATCGATAGAGAGGCGAAAAATAGTCGCGGTTCGATGGAACGAGGCTTGGAGAGAGGAAGAGGGAGCGGGGGGAGGAGAAAATGGAAGGAAATTCCTGTCTGAAAGGCGTGACTTACAATCGACGTTGGTCTATCGTTTTCCATGCGAAAGACAGTTCGGAGAGGCAGGCGAAACTGAGAGAACAGCGGCGCAACCGCGTTCCTCGATCCCGTGAGCTCGCACACGCCCTTCCCGTATTTTTTTCCGGCTCTCCGGGTGACGTACACGCGGCTGGAACCCGACGTCCTCGGTGGAATGCATTTCAGGTACCGGCGGCGCTGTACCAAGAATTGGGCCCGTCGCCCTCCGTGGAATGCGACGCCGGCTAATGTCGTTTCGCGATTATGCTCTAGCACATTTTCTCCGGGACAAGTACGTGCCTCCTCGTATAGGCCCCCGTGGCATCCCACACGCGTGTAACTTCATCGCCGCGTCGCCGGGCCCTCGGCCGCTACGCAGATCGTGCATCCAGATACGAAATGGCATACGTGCCTGGTTTGCCCGTTTCCACGCAGGCGGATCTCCAGTTTCGCTGCTGCTCCGCGCCAGCGTCCAACCTGAGCGCCGTGAACACCGCAGGTGAACACTCCCTTCGTCTCCCCGATCTTCCTCCGGATCCAGCCTTCCTCCTCATCCAGAGATCTTCATCGGATCGCCCGTTTCGAGGAACAGCACGAGCGATGCCCAAATTCCACCGTTCAATCCAGCTTTCTTTCCGGTGCTTTTCGTGATTTTCAATGAATGATGCTCGTGGAAAGGGATCTGCAGGTGCATTATTCCTCTTTTTGGTATATCGTGTTTAACACCGAGACTATCATTTCCTAATTTTTGATTGAAAATTCTGTATTCGACGGTGTCGCTTCGCTTCTTTTGATATGAATAAAATTAGCACAATGTCGTTCACACATTTAATCGAGATTCTTTCGTTTACGTCGGTGGTTTTTCGAGATCCTTAGGAGACAATAAAGTTTTACTAATCTCAGCGTCAGTTCTCACGAATTCTGAATCTCGTCCCTCTATTTTCTCGAAATTCCACTTGCCTGATTTTATCATTTTTTCATTCTTTCATTTACGGATCATTTAAATCATATGTATTAAGATTCTGCGTTAGCGAGCACAGAAGGAGTTTCTCGCAGGGAGTTTCACGATATAAATGAAGAGAAAGAGAGAAAGAGGTAACAGGGAGTACGAGGTAGTGGGATTTTTCGAGTACCGAAGAGTTACTCATTCGGATGATGACGAATGGATAACAGTACCGAATTGTGCTGACTTCAGCTTCTTTAATTGGTAGCATCGTGTAGTGGAACCAGAATGACATCGAGGATCGAACTCCGGTTGTTTACTTAAGCTTTGATTACTCAAGTAATGATTTCAGCTGCTCTTCAGGTTTTCGAAGCACTCTGTGTTCGGATAATTACACTTCCCTCGATGGATAATCTCAAGATTTATCGAAGTCCAGGTATTTATTCAAACATTGGCAGTTGCAAAGATTATCTCAGCGTTCTTAAATTCTAATAATTCGAAATATCTCGAATTGAACTCGAATTTTTCCAAGAATTGACTATACCGGTAACATCGCCCTTTCGAAAGGATTCTCGCGACTGAAAATCCAGAAATCTCTTTGTATCATAACAATTCGGAATATCTCAAACTTTTCAAAATATTCGACGCACTGGCGATCACGCCGTCTTAAAATGGTTCCCGAGAATTAAACACGGGGAATCTTGAAAAATCTCAAGCATCCCCGAGAAATTGAACGCCTCGAAATCGCTCGTAGTACCCGACGTATCGGTAATTGCAACCTCCCCGAAGGATTATCTCGAAGATCGAGTTGGCGGTATTTCCTCAAATTTTCGGAATTCGAAAGAACTCGATAGTTCCGCGAGTACCCGGCAATTACACTTTCATCAGAGCGGGATTTCGAATGGAATCACGGTAAAACACGTCCCCGGCGGTACTGTCCACCGATCTGAATTAACGGCGGCTGGACTTCTTACGATGTACGCAGGAATCTCGATTAACCGATACATAACGATGCTGTCTCGATTGGCGTTCAGTCGGCTCACGTATAACAATCGGAATCCCGCTGGCAAATAAATGAGCTCGCTGAAACGGGAGGAATTTCAAAGCGACGACCTCGCGTAGAGGAAAGGCTCGCACGGAGAGAAGTTACAGCATTGATAGAAGAGGAAAGAAAAACGGGGAGGAAAGAAGATCGGAGAAAGACGCGTAAGATCTTTCGCTGATTTTTCGTCCCGCCGACCGTTTAACGACCGCGTGACCGACGACAAATTAAACAGCTCCTTTCGCATCGTCGACCGGTGGTCCAGCTGTTTCCTCGAGGTGTCGAAGCTGCTGCGAGTTCCGGCAGGTAGCTGGCTGTTTTTGCTAGGCTGGTAATAGCGTACGGCTGGTTGGCTCGCGTAGATCGGTCAATTGGGGTCCAACAGTTGGGCATTTCTTTGCCGGTGTCTTTGCGGCGATCGAGATACCAGCTGGCTGTCTCACCCTCCGCTCGTAACTCTAGCCAATGGCTTCGCTTAAATTATAGTCCAAGCACGGTCATTCATGGAGTCGATTTCATTGATGATTTAGAAGCCGAGCGGAGTAAGACACAGAGAGAGAGGGTTGGAATCTCGGTATTTCCACGTTTGCACGAGGAACGGGAATCTCGGTTTCGAATGGCGGAGCGTTGTATAAAGTCTACGCTGGCTGAGTGCAAAGTTTGCCGAGCGGAATTGCCACGGTGCTGGATTTAACACGTTCGCGCCGGCTACGTCCTGTGTAGTCTACCTGATAGGATGCAGGGCGCGAAAGGAATCAGAGGTGACGGAGATTTTAGATGAAAGCTGGAGGGGAATTCGCGCGAGGCGAATCGATTAGCATATCGATTAGCATATATATAGGACGAAAGGAAGAAAACGAGCGAATAATTGCTATTCCCTAAGAGCCGAAACTCGAAACTCCGGCTGGACGTAAAGGGGGGACCGGCGTGTAAGGTAAACTTGATATTCGCCGAGGAAAATTGCGGAATAGATACGCTGTTAACCAATCGGGCATGATCGTCTGTCTGAGCTAACGTTACCCGGCAAAGAAATCCAAGCGACCGGCTGGAAAGCTGCGAGGAATGACAGAGGATCGCGCTAACGATATCGACCTATCGATAAAGGTGGAAGCCTCGACCTTTCGTCCAGGTGACAGCGGCGGCCCTCGGGGCACGGCCCGTTTAATCGAGAAAATAATAAACGAGGGGAAAGTCCGGGCGAGTTATCCCCTTGCACGATTATGTCCCGACTTACGTTCCGACTCCCACGTTATGTAGCGGCGAGGATTCGCCTCGGCCGTAATTTACGGCCGTTTGACATTATCCCGTGGCCCTTGCAGGCGTGACCCGTGTGTTCACCGTCGGCTACACTGTCACCGTGCCAACGACGTCCGTTAGATCGGCCTAGGGACCCTAGCCTGGGTGGGAAGCACCGGCGAACGCTTGGCAAACCTTCCAGCTAACCGCTCCGGCTGAACTTGCTTGCTTTCGGTAGGGAACGACTGAGGCGCGACCCGTGCAACAGTTGAAACTGTGGGAATGTTCCTTGCCTTTGTTCCAGCCTGGTAGCATGCGCTGTTCACCAAAGTACTAGACACTGCTCTAGCACTTCTATCAGGATCTTTCTCTGCAGCTGACGGGCTTGTTCTTTTTGATATTCGTAAGAGCGCGTGGAACGTCCCTTTGTCTGCGAGAGTGATCCTGCCATTCCGAAGAGGACAAGACTCGACGGTTATCGGAGTCTTCTCTACCCAAGTATATAGATAGTTAGATTCTTTCGAGAGATCCTTTCTACGTTGTTGTAGCGAACGAATAATATAGGATTCCTGTCTAAGATCCTAGCCTAGGACTAGAGGGGTTCCACGAGGATCTTCGACCGAGACTGACAGGACAACGGAGTTTTTTCGAATATCCACGGTGGAATAGGGTACGTTTTACTCCGTGAGAATGATTCTTCCGACAGTGCAGAGCGGAGGAAGAAGACAGGCGAGAAGCCGCGCGCGGCTCGGTCTCAGGTCACGCAGGATAGCCAGAAGAAGTTCCTGTCGCTGGAGTGCGATGCCCTCCGACGATAAAATACACATTCGTCTGTCGCTGGTCCCTCGACGATTAACAACGAAACTCTCTCGCGCGTAATTAAGACGTAACTCCTGAGCACCGCGTTGGCCAGGAAACGCGTAATGCTAGGAATACATTTTCGTCGCTTCGCGCTCTTCTTTTTTCCCTCTTTTCTTCCTCCTCTTTTTTTCGACCATGCAAGCGTGCTCTCCGTAACGACAAAGCAACGGAACGATGCGGCCGGATTATATCACTAAAAGCGGTTCTCCAGCTCTCACTTTTACGCGAACACGCGATTTTCGCAATCGTACTCTCTGACGATGAAGACACTTCGTCGCGTTTCACCTTCGCGGCGTGTTTACGCGTACAAGACGCGATACTCGTCGTTCTGCTAATGTATCCCGCGTAATCGAGCAGTAAAACATCGTTCGACCGCCGTTTACAGCTGCCGAATCGCGCGATCGGGCGCAAAAATTTATTTATTTACCAGAACCAGCGGTCCCCGGGATGAAGCAATTCCTCGGACGATTATTAAACCTGCATCGGATCGAAGTCAGGCCGAGGTGTGTTGTAAAATCCCGCGCAACGTTTGATTTATATTTATTGCCGCAGAAAGGTGCGTTCCACGGTATAGGGAAAAAAGCGAATACATATGTAACAGACGGCTGCTCCATATAAATTTATATCCGACTGGCTGTTGCGTAAGGTGGAACTTTAATCCTCGATAGCCAGAGATCGCGGAGTCACGAATGGCCAATGGAAATTACGATCGCTGCACGCAGAAGTTACGCGAGTTTTGTACAACTTTGTAAGCTTTTCGATGGATACGGAAGGCGGAAAGGAAGATAACGAAGATTGCTTCCTGGACAAGCATCGATACGTCTACTGTGAATACGATACGCCTGTAATAGCTGTTCGTTCTGACTTTGTTCGAGAATTGGGACCAGTCCAATTCCGCTTCTGGAAAATTGGCGAAATCTCGGAAGAAAATATGTTCCCGGTGCAATCGTTCTTTCTGAAAAGCTTCTGGCGATTATTTCTAGTGATAAAAGCTATGAGATGAGAACTAGATTAGAAGTATTACGCGTGAAACGTTAAAACGAATATCACCGAGCTTAGAAAAATCTAAGAAATGCTTCGAATTGTCGAAGGGTCAACATTTTGCATATCAACGCTTCCCTAGTGAAAAGTCTACGACTCTTTTCACATCAAATCTATCTAAATGCTAGTTCCAATTTTTCACAGCATATTTTCCTAAATCCAATTCGATAGAATAAAAAATTCACGTTAAATCCGACTTTAAAATTTCCGCCAAGACTCGTTTAAAACCCGGTAAGAGTAACCGATGGCCAGAGTATCGCGAGTAGATCTGGATATGTGGAAGGCAGAAGGGACCGGCCGTTTGATCCGCGTCGCAATGAAATTCAAATTAGAAAGTGTCGGTGCTTCCGCGTGGGGAGCATCGATGGACTTTTACTCGAACTTGGCTGACACCGGGGAACGTGAAAAATCCGACGGCGGTGAGAAAAAGGAGGAAAGAGAGGCAAAGGCGAGAAGAGAGGCGGCGAGGTCGGAGCCGACACCGGCCGGGAAGCGGAAAGCAAACGTCTGCCCGACATTTCTCCGGCACGGGCGTCTCACTGTCAATGTAGGTGACCTCGTCTCTTAATTAACATGGCTTCGCTCCACGTAAGAGCGAGTTTAACTAACTTTTACATCGACGCCGCTCGTTCGGAGAGATAGCTTCATTAGCGCCGCTTCATCCGCGTGCACTTTAGAAAGTGGCTGATGAACGTGCAATACGTGGCGGAACCGCTTACACTGAGCTTTCCTGCATGAACAGGAAAATCTGATCGGAGGAACAACACTCTGGCTGGGCTACCAGGAGGGTGCATCGCTGCGGGCTGATAGAGAAACCACCTGACTGCGGAATCATTCCGAGGATAATGGCTAATGCCATATCGCCAGTTAGAAACTAATTATCCTATCTTCACTCCGCTTGCGTCGGTCGGGGTATGCGCGAGGGATGTGAACGGAAGTGACAGTGTCTACATGTGTTTTGAAACGTCAGTTATTCTCCTGTTCCGATTTTTGGAGTATGGACACCGGGGTGCCGGAATTGTTGGCACAACGGAATCTAAATGCACGCACTCGGATTGAATTCGATCGATTTATCGCAAATCAAATTTATTTCTTCAGTTAAGAAGATACGGGAGCTTTAAAGTCGAATTCTAAAGCTATTAAGATCAGCTAGAATTGAAAGATTAGCATTAACGGAAAAATATTCTCGCAGACCTGCTACAAATTCTCTGCTGGGTAATTGCACACCGTGTTAAAACCCTGGAAAAGTGATTCGAGCAAAAGTCCTTCGTTAAAAGGGAACGGCTTCCTGCTTCCATTTCCCAGGACTATTAGAGCGACTATCCTTTTTGTTTGGAAAGTACGTTTTCAGGAGAATACCGCGCGGTGGGGTTGCGCGTGAAATTCTGGGAAACGCGGGTACTTTCTAATCAGCCGTACATTGTTCCAAAAGTATTAAAGGATCACTTTTACGAACGTATCGACACGCGGCACTTACGGCGGAGTGGTTGCAACCTGTTTTCACAAAGGCAGCGCTGATGATCACCGGTGTAGGACCTTGAACCTACCGGAATACAAGAATGGAACACAAAGGAATCGACGCGTGGCGATAAGCCATGCGTGTACCTAACAATATCGCGAGTTCCATACGTGGAAACCGAACGTACGACCGAGCCAAAAAAGCGAAATAAAATCTTCCAGCCATTACCATGAACGCGAGCAATTCCGGCAGCGTGTATCGCTCTCTTGCATATTTCCGAGGCGTTCGTTTCGTTATGCGAAAGTTTCTCTTAATTATCCCGCGATAATTTTATCGGAAATCTATCGGACGATCGAACGAGCATTCGCGTTACGACGAACCTTCGTCGACCAATTAATTCGAGTAAAGCAAACGAACGTTGAAACCTAAAGCTGTGGAAATGCAGCAATGATGTCAGATATGCCGAGCATAGATGTTCTTCCATTCCTGTCTTTCTTCCTGTCTTGAGCCGATATTTTGTTTAATTTTAATCCGAGAATATCTATCTCGGATAGATATCCTTAGAGCTATCCTCGCGTCCATAAAATTAAGATTTGTCTTTCTATTTTTCGCTACACACCAGTATATTCCAGTTGCCCGTGTATTATACGTTAATGCGTTTAGCGATAAAGCTATTTTACAAGAGGAGCATCTACGATTGTTCAACGACCGAGCACCGAAGCTCGGCCAGACCCCCTTTTCTCGATGCGATTAGCTCACAGTTTCTCTTTCCGGTCGACCCCTTTTCCGTCGATTTCCTGCAGCACCTGCGTCTGTCCACGCCAAATAAGCCGAATAAGGCCGTCGTGTATACCCATCTGCGTAGCTGACTCTCCTCGCGAGCGTTTCCAAACGGGAAAAATGAACTCGAGCGTGAGCGCCTTCCTCGCTCGAAGGAACGATCGCATGCAATTTCGCTTCGACAGCCAGGATCTATCGGAGGTTCCAGGGAAACAAATTGCTTCCTCGTCCGACCCTCTTCCCCGTTGCCTCGCGACAATCGTCGAACGGTAGAACGCGCTAATGAAAATCTCATCGGCGACTTTTAGCCGCTTCGCCGTGTAACGTTCCGTTTCTTCGATTACCTTACCGGGTATTACTTTCCTACGAAGCAGCTGCGTCCGTCGCCTGAGGCTAATCGAGAAAACTATAAAGCTGTTTATTAACGCGTTAACCGCGAACCACTGTTTAGCCTTAAGTTAAGCACAAAGTGCCGTATTAAACGTGCCGCTGATGGGACGTCTGGCCGCAACCGGAGGTCACCGAGAACACGCGACTAACGTGTTTTCCAATCCACTTTTCTACCTATCGACTAACGCGTGAACATAAATCGTGTCAACGATTCGGATAACGAGGAGGAGCACGCATCCTCGTCGTGCGTCGTGGATACCGATGATTAATCCCCGTTTCGCAAAATTCGCGAGATGGCCAACCTGCGCGAAGCAATTACCTCGCTGCACGATGGCATCGGTAATTTTCCGGGGCCCCGAACCGTGGATTCTTCGTGGTTACACGTTAATTGCCTCGACCGGTGTCCACGTTCAAACCCATAGAGAAGCGTAAATTCGACGTTCTCCTTGGGCTTTTTTTTCTTTTTTTTTTTCTTTACGTAGAAAAGCCTGTTACGTAACTCTGACCGTGGTCAAGGAACCAGGACGTCGGACGAGCGAGGACAGAGGCGCGAGAAACGGATAATGGCGCTGGAGTAGGGTGAAAATTCTTTTAGAATTTCTTTCACAATTTGGACGAGGAAACGGAGCGGTCGATGCCGGTTAGTAACGAGAAAACTCGCTCGGGAATTAACGCCTGGAGGTGGAGCGAATTTCTACAACGCCGTCGTTGCATAAACGGTTACGAGCGTGTTCCGAATACCGGGGATTTTTCGTCGCGTTTTTAACAGCCCTGCCTGTGCGCCACGCGAACCGAGGAATAAACGAACATTAACGGAGTGGTATATGACTTCCGTCAGATGGACAGTTAGACTAACGCGTGAAAGTAACTATTAACCTTATAATATTAACACTATACCCATATTAACCTCTCGCCGTACCAGCTAAATTACCCTTTTTCTCCCGGCACTTTTCAAACGAACCCTTTTCCGCCTCTACTTTATCCTCCTCGAGGACTTTCATCGTGATCCAACACGGACGATTTCGATCGTAAAGCCCGGGTAACCGACCAGCGTTTCTAACCAACGTTTGCGGACACCTGCGAATGTTTACTCGGTAGCGTTTGTCAAGCAGATATCCCCCAGAGATGGACACGCGTGGAAACGACCGGTTTTAACAAACAATCTCGAGTTTCGGCGACAATTAACGGTACACAGCCGCGAAACGTGCGCAAACTACGAGCTAATTTTCATTCGATGTGAAATAAGATACACCCGCTTGGCTGGAAACTCGCGAATCCTCGCGACTGTTTGCTTGCTCGCGAATAGCGCGCACGGAGGCGAATTGGCTTTGGCAAACATCGGGAAAGATCGGCAAACGTTGCTCGATGCCGTTGGATGCCCAAGTTTGCTCGCCGCTATCGAGAGGCAAACTTTCTTGCAACGGGGAGTCACGGGGAGACAGAAGTCGAGGAGCCCTGTCCGCGGCGTATAATGCTCAGACCTAAATCCCATTGTCGGTCGAGCTAGAGCGCTCCTTTTCGGCGCTGGTACGCGATGGAACGAGTTAAAAGATAGCGACACACAATGTAACACGACGCCGCTGCCTAGGTACAAGAGGAAGGCAGAAGAAAACACTTGTTCCCCATTGTTCACGGATGGCACCTCGCCGGGGTAAGATCACCTACGGCCTCCTCCTACTTTTCTTCCGCCTATCTTTCGCCCGTGCACAGCCTCTCGCGGAGCGACGAAGGTCGCCGTGAAGCGAGGCTGGCGCTACGCGCGGAATGCAAACGGGACGAGCGATTATGCTCGCCGGCCGTTTTGTCATCGGTAAAAATAGAATGGGATGGAAACACGCGTGAATGGGCTGAAAAACGGAACCAGGCTGGACGCTTTTGAAAACAACGACAGCCCGAATGGATCTCTTACATTCGTGCCTCTTCCGTACAAAAGCCAGCTCGGCCTTTTGTTTGCCTGCAGCGCCAGGCCGTTGAAAAAAGAAAAAAAAGGCAAAGGATTATGAATCTTAAGCAGCAGCGTCGTTTCTCGCTGAGAGGAAAAAAAAAGACGAGGAGGAAACACGACGCCGATGTTTCTCCCCTCCTCTGATTTCTACCGTTCGCAGTCGCGAGCGTCGTTACGACCGCCGGATGACGCGTTTAACTAGCGTCGCGTGAAACGTCCGCTAACGGACTATGTAACATTTGCCTAAGCGTTTAGAGGTGCCGTTTGAAGGCCGCTGCGTTTCTCCCGGCGTTAATCGCGACGGTAACGGAGACGAAACTGGTTCGCATGCCCGGATTTTCGAAGCCCGTGCTTTCGAGGTTAATTGCAGGACCAATAATTCTTCGATCGGCTGAAAAATTTCTCTCGCCAGACGCCGGGTCTGCGGCAAAAGGCCGACGCGAATGGACGGAAACGGCACGACGCTCACGACTACAATGATCGCTCACGTGTCTTACACGGTGATTGGAAAAATGTTTCCGCCCTGCACGCCGCATAATTTATTCGTTATCCGTTATGGCCGCGGATCGACCGTGTCCGTGTGCGTGCACCACGGCCAGAGATAATGGGTAAAAACGACGACCAACAAATTCCAGGCAATAAGCCGGATAATTTAAGGCCGGAACCTTTTCGACCGGTTTTTCCCTTCTTCTCGTTCCCGAGGTCGTGACGCGTGGAAAGAAAGCGCGGTAACGCTCGATCGCCGAGTGATTCGTTCGTTTTCTAGCGAATTGACACCTAGCTAACGTCGCTCGCTCGCTCGCTCGCGATACCACCGCTCGAAAGTATCTCTGCTGGACGTTAAAGTATGACGGGGTTAATCGATCGCGACGTCTCGCGATTTATATACGCGGTGCCCGAGAAACGCGGTAATAATCGATCGCCGAGAATGGAGCCGTTTGGGTAAATATGGCGGCCGCGGCGTTCCCGAGGCCAGCCAATTAGCCGACTTCACCGCCAGCGACGCGTCCGTTCTTTTCCCTCTTTTTCCCCACCTTTTTCCCTCTTTTTCCCCCCTTTCTTCCCCTCCCTTTTTCCCCGCCGTTTCGTCACAGTCCATCGTGCACCGTCGATAACGGCCGCTAATTGGCATTAATAGTAATCCGAGCCAAAAATGAAAACCCGTTTGCAGCGGGCTGCCTCCGTTACGCCGGACGGACGNGAGCCAAAAATGAAAACCCGTTTGCAGCGGGCTGCCTCCGTTACGCCGGACGGACGGGGCCCGATTTTTAAGGGAAACCTCGAATCGGACTCGACCATCTAACGAACCTGCCGAGCCGAAAGAAGCGATAATTGCACGCGTGTATAATGCGCGGAGGATAGAAAAAGACAGGGTGCTAGTGAAGCGTGCTGGAACCACTCGCGCTGGACTATTTTTCGCTTAACGGTTCGAACGATCGCGCTTTTTGCTCGACTCGTTGCTTTCAAGTGGTACACCATGTCGCGAGTTTCTTTCTATTTTGCGTACGACGTGTACACACGCTCTTCCAACGCGATTCGTCGCGCGCTCGTCCGAGGATCGTAAAAACGCTGAATTTCGAGGAGGAGAGGTGGATCGGTAAAGGATTCGGTTCGAAGGTTAAAAAAGTTACTTGAAAGGTACGATCGGTGCGCGTTGATCGATAACGCGAGATCGAAACGGAACAAACGGAGCAGCAGTGTCACAAAAGCTCCTCGAATCCGCGATTCCAGCGGAAGCTTGGTCGCAGAGGTCGCGGACCTTAACGGTCGCCAACCTTTTCGGGAACGATGCTCCACGCCGTGTCGCTGTTTAGTTCGATCGCCTCTCAGTTTCGCATTTTCTATCGCTCAACCCGAAGACACCGGGAATACTTAACCCCTTTCGGTCAATGGCGTCGCTGAGAAGACCTCGAGGATCCTCGGCTCGATGATTGCTTTTATTCGCGGCCTTGGAGAAGTAAAGACGCGAGGCTACTCGTTTATAAATAAATTTATTTATACAATTATTTCTTCTTCGAGGGATACCTTCGGTTTTTAGATTTGCGTTGCAAATGCGCGTCGAAATTTGTATCGTGCTATGTCGAAACACCTATAGCTAGTGACATTTCTTAATTACGGTAATAAGTTTGACGAGATAATTGTAAGTCAATATATACAGGTGGAAGTAACGCCGCTTTTGACGAATTTTCGCACTTGCCTCGCTATTAAACACGCGCGTGCCCTGGTTTTTATACAAATTGTTCGAGTTTTCTTTCTTCGTTCTACGTATTCTTCGTTTGTCCCCTCGTGTCTTTTGTTCTCTCCTCGAATTGGCTCCAATCCAGTCCAGACTCTCCTCTTGCACGATAAACATCGTATCCTTCCATCGTTCGCGTTTTATTTCGCTATAACCTGTGAACGAGTTTCAGATCGGAGTCGAAAACCTCTTAAAATTCGACGACAAGCCTGATTCGAACGCGGAGTTTTCCTCGCGGAAAATAAAAGTCGTGGACTGGAAATCCTCGGCGATACGGTTCGATGGGAATTTGAATTGAAACGAGAGATCTGCAGAGCGGCTCCGGAGTCACGATTCGCAGAGGAGACAGAGGAGAAAAGGAAGGAAGGAGGTTGGCGAGAAAATCGATCGCATCGCGGTCTCGTTCATTAGACCTGGGCCCCCGCGGAATAATTACAGCGTGGCGAATCGCGGAGAGGATGCCGGGCGTCGCGTCGCGGCCACTCGACTTTCTTCCTGCCAGGCGAAATTGTTGCGACGCTCGAGCGGCGGCCGATATTAATTTTAAACGCCAATCCGCGCGTCGGCCATAAATGGACCGTCGTGATTCAGCCGGTCTGGTTTCGAAGGCAACGCGGGGAACTTGACCTGCTCGTCTTTCCGTCGCGGCTTCTTCTTCTCTTTTCTTCTTCTCCTTCTTCTTCTTCCCTCATCCCCGTCGCACTTTCTCGAGCCTAAGTTTTTTGCCCCTCGCCGCTCGAAAATTAACGAAAGCGTGGAAATCGTTACAACGATCGGGCTAATGATCGCCTGCCACGCGGACGTCATTATTGTCCTACCGGGCCCACAGCGTCCGCGCCGACGCCGCGGAAGGCGTCGCGAGGATCCGGCAATCGCTCCCACTCGGATTATTATTAAAATTATGGTGCATGATTCGACGAGGCCAGTGTGTTTGCCAAGTGCCGTCCAGTCGAGAGAACAGTATCATGACTTGGCCGAGTGTGTACATTTTCTATCCTCTTTCTCCTCTCGCGAAAGTATTCGAGCAAATTTTAAGACGGCACTCTAACATGAAAATTCCGATTTTAATGCAAGCGCACTCGCTCGTGTAGCATAACGAGTTACAGGTGGTCCGATTTCTTTTATTTCCAGATATTACCTCGCCTCGGTGAAATCGTTACTCCAAGTTACAGCCCGGTCTTTGATTTTTTTCCTTTTTACGCGAAGAAAAACTTTTCGAATAAAGGACGTTTAATTTTGGCCCTCTGTCGCCGTGTAGTAAAACTTTCTCCGCGTCAGATCCTGTTGAGGAATTTTTTCTTTAAGAATTGTTACAGCTTTACTCGTTGATATCGCTCCCTCGAAGTCATTTTGCACGCGAATTTTTATTAATATCGAAAGTCTTGGGGTTTCTTAGAGAATTCGTTTGAAATATAGCCTATTTATTGAGTGTTTCCGTGAGTTAGCGTGTATCAAAACGAAATTGTGACAGCTTGTTTTGCCCTCGAGACCTTTTCGATCCAATTGTTACTGAACGTATCTACGAATGAATAAATCATACGAACGAACAAATAGACGGCGAAGTATAAATGAACTATTTGCAGTGGGTACACAGAGTTCCATTTATGATATCTAGGGTACACCTGTGCTCTAGTCGGTATTACGAAGGTTAATCGAGGTCCTACTGTATCTCTAATTTAAAGCCAGGCTATAACCCTATAACCTAGTCCGAATTTCAAGCCGAGATACAGTTTTACCAAACACAAACGCGTACAAATAAATTACTCTAAAGAACAAACACGTCACGTTACGCTAAAGCAACAGTTAGTACAAATACTTCTGTTTACCCATTCGAAATCTAAAAGAAACACCTCGATCATCGCGAATTATTCAGTCATCGAGCCGCGAATAGAACGAAAAATAATTTTATGGTAAACGGCAAAATACGAAGAAATAACTCGACACGAAATTAGACTCGATTTTTAATAAATCACGTTATCGAATTTTAAAGAGAAAAATCGGTCGCGTTGAGTGTCCCGGTCCGTGCATCGATAAAAGTGTAAGATTTATGATTGAAAGGCGATAATGAGGTAGGAGGAAATGTGGAATAAAAATTCCAGCAGCCAGGGACACTGGTTTCTCTGGGTATTTACTGTTTCGGTTAGAAGAGTCGGAGCCGCTATCTCTGCTGGCACAGCCGAGATTCTCTTCCCACGAAATCGTCATGGTATCAAGGACTCATTAATTTCGTCAGACGGTACACAGCGACACTGTTACACGATTATTCGGTGGAACTGTTACGGCAAGCCGAGCCGTATATTACGTAAATGTCCGCCGGTCTCGAGCGAACTCGTGGCACCGGGTTCACGGCTAATCCTGTAAAGGGGGGAAAAACGCGGCGAGAAATCGCGACGCCGGTATGCAGCTTTTGATTTATGCCCCTTATCGCGTCTAACGGTCGCTGTGCATCCACCGGGCAACTGGTCACATTATTACGAACAATTAATTACCCGTTTAGCGCCACGACCGAGACGCCCGGCTCCTTCCTCGCGAACGTCCAGCCGCGACGGATTTGCATACGAGTCCGTTCCGTTTCCAGGATGGAACGGGTCGGCTCGCTTGCGAAACCGTTTTCTTCTTTCTCAGCGTGTTCCGTTTCAAACGAGTTTAGAAGTCTTTCGAAGAAACAGTCGTTCGGATCGTGTACGCTTCGAGACCGTTTACCGAGATTTACATCCCGCCTCGTTCGTTAGACAATTTTCCGCGCAGCTTCGAGAATCGCGCAAAATTCTCCGCCTCCTCCTTTTTCCCTGGGATATCTAAGCCGACGGTTTTTGTTAATTAACACGCGCCAGTCGCTTCACGCGTGTATAGAAATCCACGGCGCCTGCAATATCCGTTTAACTCTAGATCGACCTTAACTTGGAACCTAAACCATTCGAATTCTCGATAATTGAAATAACTCCGTTCGTTTATATCCAAAAATTGATTCAATCGGATTGTTCATCGAACAAACGCGATATTGTCACGTCGAAATTACCGTACTACGCTATAACTGGCCTACTTGCATATTCTTTGCATCCACCTAGAAGAAAGTTGGGTCACCTGAGATATTAAATACCGATATAAATAAAATTACTATAATACCGTGAAGCAGATGAATCTTCTTTTTCCTCGACTCTCTCGCATCGAAGGAATCTCTCGCGTTTTAACGACTGGTCTACGTCGTTTAACGACTCGTCTTCCAAGCTGCGAGTAACAGAGGAAGGTGGAAAATGGAGAAAAATTCGCGACGAGGCGGGTGGAAATTCGAGGGACACGTCGGAGCGTGGCAAAAATGGAGGAACGAGGTGGGAAGCTCGTTGGAGCGTGGAGACACGAGCCTCGGGCCAAGTCAACGCACCGCGATCAAACGAACGCAACGCCATTACTGGGGATCTATGCAGACGCCGGTTGTGTATCGAACAATCCGTGGTTGCGTAAGGGCCGACGATCGATTCAGAACTCGCGTCTAATACGCTCGCTTACGTTGACAAGCTGTTGCGAAATCCGCGCGCGTTCGCACGAGGCTCGCGCGCCTTTCCACTCGCTCGCGCTCCTTTTCATTGTTAATCGATCCGGCCTCTCCTCTTCGCGCTCGCCTCTTGTCGCTTTGCTCGCGCCGCCATTTCACGCTCGACAAATACGCCCGCAACGCGTCGGTAAACCTAACCGCACACAAAGTGCCCGAAAACGGAACCCGTGTCCCGGTTGCGCGTTTTCCGCGAGTTTTCCGACCCGTTTCGTCGATCTTCACCGAATCCAGCTCGCGAATTTTATCCGCGTCTCTGAAGAGGAAGCTTCGAAGCGGAATCGAGGAAGGTAAACTTGAAACAAAGGTAAAAACGGCCTCCGACGACGAGAGAAAATATTCCAGCTCCGCGCGAAAGTTTTTCGATTTGAATTTTGAGGTCGAGGATCGCGTTGATAACCCTAATCGCGCGAAAAGTGCCCGAATATTGTACTCGTGTCCCGGTTGCACGTTTTCCGCGACTTTTCCGACCCGTTTCGTCGATTTTCTTTCATCCACGCGTCTGAAATGGAAGTTTGGAGGCGGAATTGAGGAAAATAAACTTGAAACAGATGTAGAAATGGTCCTCGACGAGAAGACAAAATATTTCAGCTTCGTTTGAAAGTTTCTCGATTAAAATTTCGAAGTCTAGGATCGTGTTGATAACCCTAATCGCGCCCAAAGTGCTCGAAAATAGTTTTTCCCGACTTTTCCGACTCGTTTCGTCGATCTTTTCTTATCCACGTCTCTCAAGTAGAAGCTTCGAAGCGGAATCGAGGAAGGTAAACTCGAAACAGAGGTAAAAACGATCCCCGAGAACGAAATAAAATATTCCAGCTGCGCGCGAAAGTTCCTCGATTAGAATTTCGAGGTTAAGGATCTCGCTGCACCCCTCGGGGTGTAATTTCCGAAGCGAGGGTGGAGCAGGGAACGGTTAGGCGCAGGTAGGTAGAACCCCTCGTCGTTTGGAGGAGCTGTACCGCACCGTCGAAGCCGGTCCATTTACCTCGATTTAATTAAGCAAACCTGCAAACGAGTCGCCGCGTCTGCCAGGCGTTTTCATTTTCACGTAAAACGGCTGGACTTCCGTTGGCAACGGAGGATGTCGGCCAGCTGGCTGGATTACTGGGTCGAGAATAACTCGAGACAGTGTTTCCTCGCGGTGGCACAGGCGTTTGCCGAGATTCTTACGTAACTGCTCGAAGGAGACAGACAGAGGAACGCGATCGATGATCGAGAGCACGTGCCGAGCTGAAGGGAGCGATAGCTCTCGGCTCGAGGAAGCTGGCTTGTGCTCCGAACGCGATAAAACGCCGCGAGATCGAGCGAGTCGAGCTCGACATTGTTCCCGGGCGATCGGAGAGGAAACTCGGCGAGGAATACGCGAGGAACAGCCGAGAAGCAGAGGAGGAGCAGAGACGAAGAGGTCGTGGTGCTGGTTCCGCGCGGTCGTTCGACCTCTCTGCATAAGTCGGTGATAAGTGGCCGGCTGTATCAAGATAGAAAGCAATCTGGCCACGAGCGTCGCCGGCTTGTCCCAGATGAAGCGGGAAAAATGTGCTATTAGGAAAGCGCAGGAGGCTGCCGCTCAAATACGCCGCGCGCTTTGCGCAAGAGTCTCCTCGGGTTAAGTTAACAGAGGCAACGGTATCCCGTTTGACCCGGTAACAACGCCGGCCACTTTACGTATCCAAGCATTACGAGCGCGTTTGAAGATTCCATCGATGCCACCGGAACGCAAATGCCCGAGGAATGACGTCGCTGATCGGGCTGGGGTGACACGTATTCCAGAGATCGTATTCGATCGAGCCGGCCAACCATGGTCTAGCGATGGTTAGCGACAGATACGATCACTGGCACGCGCAGATTAAAGGGCCAAGAAAGAATCGAGCAGCTCCGTTGCTGCGTTATGTGTGTGCAAGTACGTGGAACGAGATCCGACGGGGTTGACGCGAACGGTGGAAATGGGAAAAATAATTAATAAGGGGACGCGACGCGCGGCAGGGAAAGGGGAGATTTCAGCAGCCGATGATTAGTGTCACGGAGAAAGAAAAGCCGGGGACGGGAAATAAAGGAGGAAAAGCAGTGGTGGAACTGACGTGTCTCGATGATTCTGTGGCGAGTGGATAAATTATTATTTTCAGCGACGCGAGATTTCCACGCTGGTTTAATTACGAATTTAATATCGTTATTTCAGAAATTGCTCGCAACGTGTATTTGTAATAAAAACGAGAAAATTAAGAAATTATCGGCTATTAAGGCAGAAAAATAGGGACAGAATCGGTGAAGTTTGAAAATTTTTGTCAATGTTATATGCGAGGGATCTGAATTCGAACTGAGATTGGGGTGGCTACCCCATCTCGTAAAATAATTTACTAATAATTTTTCTCTGACTTTCAGATATTAATTCCGTTTTTGTTTACAGGTGTTAATTATTTTTTAATTAAATGTTTAATTAAATGTGTTATCTTTTTTAATTAATAAATTTTTTAACTGTTTTTTCTAATTAATAAGTTATTAATAATTATTTGAAGTCGTTCGTAATTCGATAACGAATGCGAGCACGAATACTCGATAAAATATTTAATAATCGTCAGAACTGGAAATAAAATGTGATCAAAAG
>NIJG01000013.1:3319974-3489593 GCA_002201625.1 Euglossa dilemma | reverse complement strand
TAATATTAATTTCTTCTTACTTAATTAGTTATAAATAATTATTCTACGGGTTGTTCGAACTGATGTCGAAAATGCCATAGATTTTTTATTAATTACTATCTTTTACATAATTAATTCATGAGTTATATGCACTTGTTATAAAAGCAATATTCTTGCGCATCTTCTCATATCATTTTTGTTCATATTTTACTTCTAATATTTTGACCGTGATTAATTATTTTTATCGACACTACTACCGATCGTTGTCATCATATCACGTACGCAGTCATGTAATTGCATGCACTAATTAGTAACAAATTATGTACAAAAAGTACATATAAATGTTGCTTAAAGCTTCAACTTTATGGTGCAGTAATAAAAGTTACTAATAATTTTCAGACTAATGTCTCTAGCAGTAATATGTAAATTACGAGTAATTAAGGTAAGTAAATAAGGTAAGTAAGGTAAGTATGGGTAAAAAAAGATCAAGAAGATAAAGAAGATAAGTAGGAGAAGTAAGGTAAGTATCGATAAAGAAAATTAAGTAAGGTAAGTATCGATAAAGTAAGAATGAAAAGCATAATCGATCGAAAAATATACGAGGTTGCGAGGGTATTTCTGAGAATTCTTAGAAATTTCTTGGAATCGGTCGGCGAGCGACCTCCTGTCATGTTATATATTCCTGATACAAAGTCGCAAAATTGACCGAAAATTTCCCGGCAAGGAATTTTCGGCCAATTTTGTGACTTTGTAACAGGAACATAGAACATGCGAGGAGGTATCTCGCCGACCGATTCCAAGAAAAAACGTCACTTCCAAAAATTGTCCTCGTTTCCAAGAAATGATGTCATTTCCAAGAATTCTCGGGCAATGCTTTCGCAACCTCTCTGTACATTTTTCGGCCGATTTTTCGATTTTGTATCAGGATAACATAACACTAAAGGAGGTCGCCAATTCCAAAAAATGACGTCATTTCCAAGAATTCTCATGGACAATACTTTTGCGGCCTCGCCGTAAAATTTTCGGCCGATTTCACGATTTTGTATCAGGTTAACATAACGTTACAGAAGGTCGACGGTTCCGAGAAATGACGTAATTTCTAAGAATTCTCGGGGACAATACTTTTGCCGCCCTGACGAGCGATTTTCGGCCGATTTAGCGACTTTCTATCAGGAACATAGAACATGATAGGAGGTCGCTCGTCGATCGATTCCAAGAAATGACGTAATTTCCAAGAATTCTATCGAGATACCTTACTTACCTTTCTTACTTACCTTTTTTACCTTACTTACCTTTTTTATCTTACTTACCTTTTCCACATCGATTCATCTTCTTATATTATCTCATTAAATATTGCCCGCTCTTTATTTTCAAAGTTCAAAAAGAACATTGAAAATTTACAAGAGGTAGGACATATCTTAAACTTTGTGCGTAGCTCTTAGCTTGTTATCGTTTCCCAAAAAGTTTTTTTTAACAAAAGAACAATTTTTTTTGTTAAAAAGATACTTTTTAGGAAACGATATCAATTACCAGGTCTCACCACGTGGAGGTGGCTACGCATCGAGACCCATATGTGCACCCTACTAGCTCTATCTCTATCAAAGGTACCTTGAAGTCGTGCAGGGAATCGGTTTCCTTAACCAGCCTGTAGTTGCAGCCCCTATGGCTCCCCTTCGAGGCTAACTGATATATTTACATAATTATTATCATAATCCGGTAGCGCGTTTAATAAGCCATCTACCGATGAGAGGGGAGTTAACGACGTTTCGTCGTGCTTACGATAAACTACATAGACGTTGCGCATATTGAGAAACGAGGATGAAATCGCTTGGCACTAAAAGGGGGCCGGTATCGAATGTGCTAACGAAAATCGTAGTGGCTGAAAGAATCGCTGTAGGCGTTTATATTCATATTCGATGAATGGTACTCGACGATACGCGCGATACTCGGATCTATCGAGATACGAGCGATGGTGGCGCTAGTGAGTTCGATGCGAAATCACCTGAAACCTTACCACAAGCAACGAACGATCAACGAACGTTCTTCTCAGCTTCTCATTCCTTAATCAAAGTTGTTTTCGCGACGTTACACGCAGCTCTCGAACATTCTCTCTCCTCCCATTCGCGATAAACGTACTCCGGACTATTTTCCAACTCACCTGACAGAATCTCGAGGCTAACCTCTCGCTATTTACATCGTTATCGTTCGTTATTCTTTCGAGCTGGCTGAAATACGCAAACGTTCGAGCACTTTCACGCATGGCCGTGTATTTATCGGCACCGATGTAATCGCCGCATAGCGCGGCCGTTGTTATCGTCGTAGGCGGCTTATCGGCGTACACATTTTCACCGGCGGATACCGCGAATATGGAATTTCGAAAGGCGAACACGCACTTTCAATTAACAGTTTAATTTAGAACAGCCTCCCTCTTTGCTGCTTTCGAATATTTCCCCGTATCCTCGAGCCCGCCGCGTCCGTTCTCCGGATGATGGTGTTTCGTTCGCGGTAATCGTTGCCTGCGAAGCGGAGGATCGGGAAACAACGGTTTCCGAGGAGCTAGCCTCGGGCAAGAGGACGCGTACCGGCCTCTCCCACTGTCCTGCACAACCGTAACAGCGTTACGCCGTTTATGCTAATTTTTCCGAAGGAGACTGCTCGTTCCGCGAGGAAATAAGGCCGCGCTACGCAGACGACGACCCAGTCCAGGCTGAGAGGCGAAATTTTCCGCGCCGATTTCCCGGGCAGATCGCGAAGGAACAGGACACGCCTCTGTTTTCCGCGTCTACACGCTTCGCGGCGTCGAATCGGACGACGATCAGCGTCGACAGGAGGAATCGGCCGCGTATCTCTGCCGATTTCTACCTCGATCGAGAGAGGAGAAGGCGAGAGAGTGCGGATTAAAGGAAAGGAGCGCGGGTGTTCCGATATGGCCAGGCGAACAGGGGAAACTGCGTGAAATCGCGATCGCGGGAATTTAAATCGATACACATCGGACGGAAAGAGCACGGTTTCTAGGTGTTCTCGATTCTCTTTTTGCTTCCACTCGTCGTTGGTTTAGATTCGTTTGACGCCGCGAGATGGAGGGGAAGAAAAAGGAACTGAATAGAGGACAGAAACGAAAATTATGCAGTTAAGCTCCGTTTTAGAAGAGAAATATACAGGATGATTCACGTGACTGTAGCAATTATTTTTCCTTCGGTTTGGAGATGAAAAAAGGAAACGAATGGTTTCAAGAGGGTCTGTATAGTCATGCGACTCGTTTTCACGTTGGTGGTAGCCCATTTTCTTCTGACCCTATTAAAAATAAAAGGTACTAGGGAGACGTAGCGGAAAAATGAACATTCAACAAAAAGAATTCCGAAAAATTTTTTTTATCGGAATATTTTATATATTCAAACCCTTTCCACTACGTTGCAATTAATTTCAATTCGCTCAGACTGTGATAGAAAAGAAGATCGATGCGTGTAAAAGAAATTAAAAATTAAGAATAAATATTTTAAAAAATCGTTGCGCCTTCGCCAACGCAAAAATGATTCACGCGACATCGTAAATCTTCGAAAACGTGTTTTTTTGGTACCATTTTTCGGCAACTTCGACGAAAACAGAACTATAGCTCGTTGGAATGGCGTGAATCGCCCTGTAGATACCTCGCACGGTGATAAACGCCGTCGTCGGCGAGCAAGATGGCGGATTAATATGGAGAAGAGTGGAGCACCGCGCCCTATTTCTCACACGTTTCTGGAGCAATGTTTAATTACCGCGTATAACGTATTATTCAGCGGGTTCGAGCGGTATCGCAACAGATTCCTCAAATATTTGAAGCCGGTTCACCGTTCGCGTTTGTCAGGCCATCGCGGATTAATAGGACGCCGGTGTTTGTTCAGCTGCCGGCGTCGCCTTCCAAATTTTTCAACGGCAAACACGCGGTACGTATGGGCCGATATCGCGCGGCGAGGAAAATTTATTGACGTTCCTTGCCGGGTGTTTACAGAATCCGTGGAAGGGCTTCCGCGGAAGAACCTCGGAGAATAAACCGGAGAACCAGAGACGCGTGTTGATCTTCGGCTACAATTGAGATACATTCTCGATCGATTATTGTTCTTCGGGGTCTACCGCGAATCCGACGCGGTGCACAAAGGGTCTATGACGGTGATTTAAGCGACCCAAGTTACAGAAATATCGCTCGAACCTCTGACACAGAGGGTCCCGGAGCGGAAGAGTGGAACAGTCGAAGCCATGAAAGATTCAAAAGTGTGAAATAGGAGAGCGGAGTGGTCTGAATTAGGTTAAAGTAGGAGACTCAAAAGATTCGAAGAATCGGGACCGGAAAGGTGAAGAGATCAAAGCTGATCCGAAAGATCAAAGAATATTCCATGAAATAAACACACCTTGCTCTTTAAACTCTTCGGGGATACCGGCACGTATGTGTACACGTGTGAACATGTTGGGACTGTTCGCTGTAGAGCTGGTTAATAATAAAAACAATTTTTTTATCCCGTCTATGAAGAGGTTAATTCGATTTGTACGCTTATTTGCTACTTTTCTTATAGGATTTTTCTTTCAACCTTTGATATTCTGCGCGTGGCTCTCTTCTCTGTAAGAGACGCAATTTATCGACGCGATAAGAGACGTACTGCTGGACAAAAAATAAAGCAACTATGAAGGACAGTGTATAGACAAACTGGCTATTTGCTTGCCCTCTGGCATCGGAAAAAAGCGCATATTTGATATCTCGCAATATCCGAAGGATAAACACAGACACCGAGGTGATAAATATTCCTGGGATAACATTTTGTTTACGACGAACGATTCGAGGAACGGAAGATCTAAGAATCTATACAAATACCAAGAGATTCAAACAAGGACGAAGATGTGAAACAAACACCCGAAAATTCGAAGAATCCAGATGGACGAATTAAAAATGCAGCAGCGTAATCGTCGATAAGTCAGGAACCAACGCTCTTAAGTAAATACACACCCGCGTAATATATACGTCGACAGTTTTTAGCCAACTCGATAATTTTCTCCTCGAAAATAAACCGAAGATCAAATTCCATTTCCGTTTCGTTTTCGCTTCGTATCGAATCGATTTAACACCTCGTTCTATGCTTATACGATATTTCTCTGCATCTAAAAATTGTATTTCACGCGATTTCGAATTACCCTTTTGCCCGGGGATAATATTCCTTATCGGTTAGGATAGAGACGCGAAGCGAACGAACAACGTTCCTGTTACGAAACAAAGGCATCTGTGAAAATAAAATCCACTGACCCGATTGCTACGAGATAATTCGAAAAAGACGAAAGGTTCCGCGGATCCAAGAAACCGAAAATTCAGAGATCGAAGGACGCCATGGACAACGCTCCTGTAATGAAACAATAGCTTCTGTAAAAATAAAATCCGCTGTCCCGATTGCTGCAGAATAATTCGAAAAAGATGAAAAATCTCGCGGATCCAAGAAACCAAGAATTCAAAGATCGAAGGACGCCGAAATTTCCGACAAAGGTCTGCTCGTCGTCACCTCGCTGCGTCGATCCGCGTTTTAAGCCTTTATAAGTCCGTTGGACACGCGTAACAGAAGATCGCAGTGATACGGACGCGTGCTAAGCCGATCGACAGCGATACCGCGAAATTGTATCCTTCTCGTTTTACCCGCGCAATTACCGTCAGCACGGTTTCCGGCTTGCAGCGCATCGCGATCCGTCTATAAGCAGGAAGTCGGCCAGTTCGCGTATTAATCTCGTGGAATTAAAATGCACGACGCGCACGCAGCTTCTGTTTTAGTGGCGCAACGCAACGCATCGAGTCACGCTCGCGTAGCAGTCGAACGGCAAAAAATACCGTGCGGTTCCGAGCCCAGCTCCGACGCGTCCAACTCGCGGCGCGAGGCTGGTGCACGGAGAAAGAGGCTGCGAGAGGGACAAAGGACAAAGGACCCGGGACTTCTTCCACACCCATCGGCCGATTCGTCGATTAAAATTCTCCACCGAGCGCCAAACCGATCCTCGCCGTCTCGAAACACTCGCAGCGACGGATAAAAGTCTCGAGTCGATATCGCAGGGTGTTGAAAGAGAGAAAAAGAGAGAAAGATGCGACGGTGCGTTGTTTTTCCGGCAACGTTTCTTCGAACGAGAAACGAATGATACGGCTGATATCTATTATTTACGGATATTCGTCTGCGATTTCGGTGCGTCTCGGTATCCACGCGTCTAAGAAGGTGACGAAAATAGGAACGAAAGAGGAATCGAAATTTCATGCAAACGATAACTTTGAATGAGAAACGAAGACTGATATCTATTATTTACGGATATTCGTCTCTGATATTGGTGCGTTTCGGTATCCACGAAGGTGATGGGAAGAGGAATGAAGGAGGAATGGAAATTTCGTGGAACGATAACTTTGAACGAGAAACGTAGGCTGATAATTATTATTTACGGATATTCGTCTGCGATTTCGGTGCGTTTCGGTATCCATGCGTCTACGAAGGTGAAGGAAAGAGGAACGAAGGAGGAATCGAAATTTCGTGGAAACGGTAACCGTGGTGTCGGCGAGGACTTTCATCGCGATAGTAGGCGCTAGATAGCGTTGCCGTGCGGTGTCCAGAAGAATGTCCCGGCGTCGCTATCGAGCCGAGAAGTGCGACGGAACGTAACCGTTGAAAACACGACAGGGTCGATTAAATCGCGAGAGGCAGGAGGCAGGCGAACAAGCCTGGTCGGTGGGTCCGTGGACCGGCCCCGCCGGGGAATAGGCGGCGGAACGGCGATTCGCGGACGGACAAGCGAGGTCGGTGGCGGATTCGTAGCGGGCCAAAGCAGGAACACGGGCGAAACAGGTTCTGCCGACGGGCAGAACCGTAGATCCCCGAGATGTCATTGAGGCAAATGGTAGGCGACCGGCTGCGCCGGCAGATTTCACTGTAAATGTCAGCCGACCGCGCGTAAAACGTCCCGGCGATTTGAAGGAAAGTCGTTCGGGGGCCCGGGCCCCGGCTCTCGTCGCCCCCGAGTCAGACGCCGGCGACCGGCCGGCCGGCGAATATTCCACCACTCGTGAAATCGCCGGCGACGTCTCCCGTCGCCGATCTTGCCGATCTTTACGCCGATACCCGCCGCAAAACAAGTGCAACCTGGCCGATAAGCCGCGACCGAGAGCCGCCCGGTATCGGCGAGAGTGCGAAAGTTATAAATTCCTCCGACCACGCTTGCCATCGTTTTCTTCCACTCCGAGTCCATCTCTCTCGCCCTCGCCTTCCCTTCCTTTCCCTCCTTTCCCTGTCTCTCTCTCTCTCTCTCTCTCTCTCCTTTCTTCTTTCTCCGGCTGAACCTCTTTTTCCGTCCGCCTCGTCTGCGCCCCACCCACTCTCCTCGTCGCTCCCGTTTCTCCCTTTACCCCGCGGCGAATACCACACGGCTCTAGACGCTAATGCCTCCGAATGAACTACGGTTACTCCGCGCTCTGGTCTTTGGTATTTTATCAGCGACATTATTATTCCCGCGTCGGCGAGGCTAGATACGAATTTATAGACCGGCAGAAATGTCTCGGATCTGTCGCAATCGCCGTATTTTCGCCTCACGGCCGCGGCCACCGCGTCCCCCCACCACCGACCTCTTCTCCTCGTTCCACGCATGCGTCGCGGCGCGTACACAAACGCCGCGACGGAGAACACGACCGAGAGGGGCCCGATCCGCCGAGAGGCGCTCGAATTTCGGGGCACAGCTTTGATTCCACGACACGATCGTCAGCCGCGAACGTTACGAGGGCCTTCGGTCCCTCCTCGAGGACCCCTCGACTTCTCGCGAATGCCACCCGCGCGACCACCGAACCTCTAACGGGCCGTTCGCTGCGAGCGCAGCTGTCGGCGAGCTTTTTATATTCCACTTTCCATCTCGACGGGTGGGAGAGACGGTTCCTCGGCGCGTTTACGGGTTCCCTACGGAAACGAGGGTCACGCGGGATGGGATCCGAAGGACCGAACGTTTAAATTCGAGTTAAGAGGACGAGCATCGGACGTTGGCCGACTGTAGTCACCGTTAGCGCGACACGAGAGACAGACGTCGAATAACTACGCGTAGTCACCGTTATACGGCTGAAAGGGCTAGACACGGCGTGGGTTTTTATCTCGGAAGCTTGCCATCTAATTACGAGCCTAACGCGAAGACCCTTGACCGAGCAATTATATCCTCCTCGCTAAAAAAAAAAAGGAAAACGGTAGATGTATCTGGCCCGTGGTAACCCGAGAGCGCGCGATGAAACAAGGGCGATAAGCGAGGGGACCGAAAGCGAGGTTCGGGAAAAATGGCGGAGGGTGGATGGACTGTGGTCGATGCGAGAGATTTTTCCAGGCTGCGTGTAAGCCCGCGCCGGAGCGTTCTCTGCCTCGTCTCGAAACGCAATCGTTTTTGCTGCCGGTCCGGTTCTCCGGCGGCACCGACCTACCGGAACGCGTGGAACTCGCCCAGCATCCATCGAGGACCGGCTGCGAAGTGCTGGGATATCAGCGATCCCCGTGCGTCCGAGAGAACTCGCGGCTGGCGACGAATCGAGACGGAGCGACGAGAGGGTCGAGGAGGAGGGTCGGTCGAAGAGAAGGTGGAGAAGGCCCGGAGTGGGGCGCGGAGGCGCCCCTTCAGTATGAAGCCGACGACCGTGCCAGCTGCAGCCGCTGCACCTGTCGTCCCGTCTACCGCGACAACTACGCTCGTCGTACGCTCGGATGATCTGCTGCTGCTACTCGCCGGACGCTCCTGATCGTGGATCCGTTGCTCAGAGGCTCGCGGCGGCTCTCGACACCGATACCCCATGGATACCGTGCTCCGAGCTCCGATTTCGTTCATCGAGAAGGACTGAGCGGCAGAGATACGTCGCGNTCGGCGAGCCGGCGGCGTCGAGGCGCCCCTTCAGTATGAAGCCGACGACCGTGCCAGCTGCAGCCGCTGCACCTGTCGTCCCGTCTACCGCGACAACTACGCTCGTCGTACGCTCGGATGATCTGCTGCTGCTACTCGCCGGACGCTCCTGATCGTGGATCCGTTGCTCAGAGGCTCGCGGCGGCTCTCGACACCGATACCCCATGGATACCGTGCTCCGAGCTCCGATTTCGTTCATCGAGAAGGACTGAGCGGCAGAGATACGTCGCGCGGCCGACAGAACCGGCGTCGTCGTGCTCCTGGATAAAACCGTTCGTGGATCGTTCAGTGGAATAATACAGGGAGAGAGAAAGAGAGAGAGAGAGAGATCGTCGATCTCGCGGAACCCGTCCTCCCTCTCTTTCCGAATACCCCTCCGTGTTTCTTCTTCCTCCTCGTCTTCCCTACGGCCGGTTCTTCCTGGACGTGATCGGTGATCGGCTTGGCTTGTGTTCCTCCAGTGCTACTTATTTCCTTACCCTCGTCGGGTAAGGTCGCCGTTGTTTCTTTCCTCGGCGTCCTTCGTCGCCGTCGTTGCTCCTCGCGTTCTCTTTCCTCGCGTCCTGTCGCTCGCGTCGCGAAGAAACTGTGATACGTAACGCGGCGAAGAAAGAGGAGACGCGTGCGGGACTGGCGCGTATAATAAAAGTGAAAACTCGTTCCTCCGGTGTCGTGGTTCGGCTGAAACGTCGAGGAGAATCCGGCCAGCCCGAGGAGGAGACCCCGACGACCGAGGATCACCCTCTCTTCGCTTGGATATTTCGGACTACTGGAACCACCGAGGACTGGCGATCGGATCGAAGACGCTCGACGTCGGATCGAACGGGCAACAGCGGCAGCGTGCATCGGTGGCGAGGTGAGTCCTTCGGACGATAAATTCCAGCACCCTGGCACCGAGGGTCAAGAGCGGTCAGACCTCTCGCGCGTCGCGACGTGTGTAGACTGGTTTTCGAGTTCTAGGACTCTCCTTCTCGCTCTCTCTCTCTTTCCTTCTCTTCCTTTCGCAGCTTCCCCCTTTTCTCCCCGCGCTCTCTGTCTCTCGCATTGTCCTTCCTCTTTCCCTTTCTCCCGACCCCCCTTTTTCTCTGTCCATCGAACGTACCGGTGATAAATCTTCGCGATCTCGCTGACCGTTGACTGAGCAAATTACCACCGTGATCCTTCATCTTCCTATTACCGCGCAGACGCTGCGTCGGAAGGGGGATTATCTCGACGCCGCGGCGCGACCGTGGGACGATGGGGTTGCGTCGACGTGCCGGCACCGTGAAAAGTGAACGCGCCTGATATACCCGAGTCCGTCGCGGGGGAGGAGAGACAGAGAGAGAGCGAGAGAGAAAGAAACCACGGCCGTGAACCGGCGCGGCCGCGCTCGCAAATTCGCCAGGTGAAATTAGCCAGGATCAACAATGGCCCCGATCGATCGATTATCCTGTTCGACGCAGCTGAACAAATAACTGGGCTAAAGCGCGCGTGGCCCGCGCCGTTTCCTCGACCCAGCTTTTGCTCTTCTTCTCCTCCTCTGGCAAAAACCAGCTTTAATTATTTTTATACCTCGTCGCCCCCTTGATTAACTTTCTCGATAATTCGACGACTTTCACGGAAGCCCGAGTTATTACGCACGCTTTCCGAGCCCGTTTATCCGACGAGAATTTTGGCCCCGGCGCGGACGGAGCTTGCGAGCCGAGCTCTCCTCCTCGGAGAGGATACCCGCGCGGGTAAAATCGTAGCCGAGGCGGAGGAAAAATCGGAGATCGTGCCGGTCGTTGGATCCGTCGTAATAAATCACGCTAACCGCGTTACGGAGCAGAGAAAATTGCCGGCGTGATCTTTCATCTTCCCATTATCGTTCGGGTAGCACGGTCAGGATCACGCGGATCCCTCTCCGCTCCGCTCCGCAGCGCCGATTCAATTCACTCCGAGGAATCACGCGACTAGTCGTCGCTGGCCGAACCGTACTGCCGTGACCTATGATCAACGGGGGACGCATAATGAGACCTTCGCAGGATCGTTTTCAGCCGAGCGATAACGCTCGTTCCCGTGATCTTAATCCCTGAGAGGATGCTGAACTTTCCTAGGCGACGAGCGCGCGACACGCGATCCCAGCTTCGCTACGCTCCGCGTCTCCGCGAAACCGAACGTTCCACCGTCACGATCCGCTCCTCTCGTTAACGTTAACGCTAACGTTCCCGATTTAATTACGTGGAAAACGATCCTCCGTCGTCGGTAAAACTCCGCAAAGCTTTCGTCAACGATCGCTCGCTCGATCCGCTCGATAATTCCACCGCTGACCCAGATAAACGTTCTCGAAACCGAGCGGATTCCTCTCGAATTCCTCTCGCGGTACGTATACACCGGCGGCGAGTAGAAAAGTTAGCTCCGGGCGCAATTCGACACCTTCACCGTTCCATCAACGACCAGCGTAACGAGTCGTACCGCTTCTCCTCGTTACCGATTGTCCGAGCGGGTCGTCGACCCGGCTCGCGTGAATCTCGCGGTCTCGGCGACCTCGACCTCGAGTTATAACGCGGAATCACAGATACGATGGCAGGTCCCCCGAGGCCAGAGGTGATCGTCTCGTCTGACTTCGAGTCGGATCGTCGAAAATGGTCGGAACGAAGGCCGACGCGTTCTTCCAGCATCGATCGCTCGCTTCCGTTCGACCGGAGCTGCGAGTCGGACGGAAATCTGCTCGACCACCAACATCGGTGCACCGGTCGAGACAATGCAGGACGAATCGCACGACAAAAGTGGAACGATCTCGGTGCACGATAAAAGAACTGCGCGGCGAATCGGTGAGAGAGGCCGAGATTGCTCGCGGAATCTCGCGTTTCAGCCACATTGTTCCGCGTTGGCAGGCGTCATAACAGTAATTAAACGTAATCCAACGTTGGAACGGTGGCGCGTCATTAAGTCCGAGTTCGCGGGGACAATGATCGAGCCCCATTGCCATCCGTCCAGGAGGAAAGTGGCCTAATCCACTTTTCGTTCCCTCGATCACGTCGGTTTTACTACCGCTCCGCAGCGTTTCAGCTAGCCGTTCGAATTTTAAGGGAGACACACAGGCGTGTATACGCGGAACGAAGGATAAGAACGTCGCGAGGTTCGAGGGTGGTCGAGACTAATCGACGAGTCGTTTGGATCGCCGGGCAAGTTCACGGAGAAACGAGGAGATGGCTTAATGTCGAGGAGGAACGTGGCTCTCGTCCGGCAGCGCGAAACGCCGAACGCGGCCTAGCCTGCAATCTTGGCCTAATCGCCGATTCATCTGGCAGACGGAACAGGAATGCAAATGATAGATCTGGTGGTCGTGACGCAACGCTTGTCCACGTCCGCGCGACGCGATCGTTTCACGGTCAGAAACGCGCGACACATCGCTTGCAACCGATTCCACCGGCTCGCCGCGGCGATCGCGATTTATCGCCTATGGCGAGCCTGGAAATATTATTCCGAGGAATACGTTAACCTTGCGGCAAACAGATTTATCCTATCCGCTCGCGATTTCATCGCGACGCGTCTACCGTTCGCGCGAATACGCCAGATCCAGGTCGAGATATATTACCCAATCGCGTTATTATAATTTTCCTCGTGAAAAGCTTAATTACTTGGGATCCGTGTTTGCGGATGAAAGAAGGAAAGCAGCATGGGACAAAGAGTTCTAGAAAAAAATTCCATCGTGGTTCGTCGTTTTATCAGGTAGCGGATGGAAGTAACCGTGTGCTGTTTAGAGTCCGAATTTTATCCTTTTATCTCGACGAAAGGGAGAAGAGAAACAAAACCAGGTCCGTCCTGATCTTTATCCAATTCAAGCACAGATCTTTTTACTCGGCTCGTCAAAAATTAAAGCAAAATCTCCGACTATAAGAGGAAAGATTTCATCATTTCCTAGATAACGAGATACACTGAAAAATCGGTCCAGTATAGGGGAAGAAAAATAGTATAGCTCATTTTCTCGATATAGGACGCGTTGCTTTAACCCGCGACGAAACCACCATCACTGTCGGAGACCTCGCGCGAGTTTACGAACTTAATCGAGACTTAAATTAGAATTAAAACTCGATTTTCACCGCGCGCAGGATCGTACAAATGACCCACAAACACCGATATTACCGAGTCGCGTGAATTCTGCAGCGAAGGCAGCCTCGTCAAAGACGCGATAATTACCGAGGATTCGCGACCAAACTAAGAGAAGAGGGTAGCCATTCTGTGTAGGCTGAAAGAGAGCCGCAGCTCTGTTCTCTTCGGCGACCGATCGTTAGCGATAGACGAAAGGTCGTAAAAAAATTAGCGCAACTGGTCGGTAGCGAGGAAAATTACGGTTCGCGCGGAGAAGCACGCCGTTTATGCCTTTTACGTCCTCGAACGTGGACGACCGTTCAGCTCGCAACGATCCTCGTGGCGCAGGGTACGCTCTCGCGATTCAGCTTCTCCGGCCACGGGATCCGCTGAAAGTAAGTTAATCCAGGGTTACCGGTTCCCGCGGTGGTCGGTGGACGATCGCCTCGGCAAAAACCGCGTGAACTCGGGCGTGAACGCGAGATCTGTCTGCGAGGCTGTCGCGAACTCCAACGTTCCGTTCGGATCGACCTTCCCGATTCGACGTCTCCGCTTCTTCTGCCTCGCGCGAGCCTCCAGTACCGTGCGGTTTTCTGCTTTTTGCCGCGCGCGAGCAACGAGGGAAAATTGAGGAACTGCCGGAGCACGAACAGAGAGAGAGGGATGTTCGATCGGCGAAGAAAAAGCAGGGGAATTTTCGCAACGACCGAGAAGACTACCGTGTCGAGATCCCGAGGAAGAAGCGGAGCCGGCTCGGAGGGAAAACTTTGGTGAATGAAAGTAACCGGTTGGAAGATTCTTCGATACGTCGTGGCGGCTTTGAGTCATCGCGGAATTCGCGGTTTTTGCAACAGCAGCGGGAAGGACGCAGAGAGGCAAACGTCGCTGGGATCGAGACGCGTGACACTTCTTGCGGAGGGACAAGAGAGTGGAAGAGGAGGAAGCGGGAAAAGCTTGAAACGAGCGCGGGATTGGCCGGATCGCACGGCGAAAGAGAGACTTTAATGCCGGGCAACAAGAAAGTCCGCCGGGGGAAGGTCGCGGTGCAACGACCCCGGGGCGAGTTTTAAGGGCTCGCGGGAAGAGAAAGGCGGAATAATGGAAGACGTTAGGGAACAATAAACGCAAAGCGATATCGTCGGCAATTAATTCAATTACACAGTGAAAGGAAGTTCAATGTCGGCTAACAAGGCTCCTCGTGGACGTCGCCGTTCGCGGCACGAGCCTTGCTTTCTTTCTCTTCCCTTCGCCGCGTCCGCCATTCCATATTCCCGGGCTGTGAATGGGGCACGCGATAAATCTGCCAGGAAAAAGCGAGTTGGCAGGAAAACCGCGTGGCCTCTCTGCGTTTGACCTGGTTCCAACCGAGATACAATCCCATTCGCAGCGTCCATAGCTAACCTCCGATCTCGCAGATGCCACCGTCGTTGAACACATCGGGATCCAACGGAAAACGGACGTTCGAACGCGAGTATGATCGAAGCCAAGGCTGTACAGGTTCCGTCAACCGCATGATTTTTGCGCAAACCAGTCGTTTCGCAACAGAGCTTCGGACAAATGGGAGGTACCCGCCATTGATCAACGGCCTTGACGAACACGCGCAACGAATGCAGGCACGATCGAGTGAGTCGTGTCACCGTGTGCTATTCATCCTTTGATTCGGTTTCCCGTCGATTCGCCGCGTGCGTTATCTGCGATCGCGACGACGTTCCGCGGGACAAATGAAGAATAATTGCCGCGAGGATAGGTCCTGGACCGGCCGAGCGCTATTTTTATCGGGTAATCGGCGGAGGATAATGGAGAGGGGACAAACGATCGGGTGGATTACCCAGGGATATTTTCTCCGGCGAACGATCGTCGCCCGATCGATCCGACCGTTAATAAATCGCCGGCTGCGATAAAAACGCATTCCGAGTGGTGGTTTTCCAGCCCGCGAGGCAACCGCAATTACTTCTAATCGGTTTAGAAAACCCGCGTGCCGAAACATCGCGGCGACGTCCAATTAAGGAGCATCCTCGTGCCGATCGATCGCGATCGGCCAGTTCTTTCCGCGCCGGCCGCTCGCGATTCGGCCGTTGATTTCACCTGGTGCTCGATAACGAGCCTTCCGTCGGCCTCCATTAAATTTCTACGGTATTACCGTCGCGCGTTACGCGTTTTTTCCTCGGCCATGTTGCGTAACGTTTTCTCACCGGTGAACCAAGCTGCGGGAGAAATTTGGATTTGCTGCATTTCCGAGGGTCTTCATCGAAGATCCATTTGTTTTTCAAGACATCGTATTCCTGCGAGTAATCGAATTCGAAGAAAACGAGGAAGTTACGCGAGGTGTTTAAAAAACAAGATCCACGGCTTAATAGCCGGAAATGTTTATTACAAGCGACGTCGAATACTCGGTGTGTTATGACCGATAAAAGTCGATTCTTTCACTGTACTTTTTAAACTGTCTGTAGAAGAAGACTCGAAAGTTTCGCGAGGACACGTTAATCGTGCAAATTCGTTTGAGCCTGGTTGCATCGTTGATCAGGAACGAAACGGAAAAGAATGTTTGTCCCTTCGAGAAACTCGTCGAGTTTCTGGCAAACGTCGTCGATAAACCCAGTGGACGGTCGAGCACATTAATAAACCGACCATTTTCTTCGCTTTTTGGCGGGACATGCTACACGATTTCTACTCACGTGTAATTTCCAAGCCGTTGCACTATTTGCAGACGGAAAGCGGCTGTCAATTACTCTTCCTGTAACATCAATAATCACGGTGTCTTGGAGCTGATTGAGGGGAACAGCAAGGGAGAACATTTGTCGGTCAGGGAACACGAAAAGAACCGTTTCTGATCGTTTCGAAATGCAAACTCTGAAACTGGACCACTGTCGATCCTAATTTGCTTCTTGCTCCAATAATAAATGAATAATGAACCGACGCTGAAAAATACATCCGTTCCAGCGCCTATTACTTATACCGTGACGGACGCGATCGTTCATATCGCCCGAGGTTTTCGGTTTAATCTAAATCGCCGGCAAAATCGCGACTAATTATACACAGCCGATGAAAAGGAACTAGATCGAATTATCGAAACACGAAACAATCGAGAGTAACGAACATGCGTTTATCCTCCGCGACGATAGGCCAAGATTTACACCGTTTCCCGGGTAATTTCCGAGCAATACGGGTTTGGTAACCGCGAAAGTTTCGAGACGCGTAACTCGGTCGCTTGCTTCAACTCCCGTTCGTTCGCCTTGAAACAAAATAATCATGTAACTAATGTATCATCGTTCGAAGGAAACGCACCGAAATTTGTCAATTTTTTGGACGTTCTCTTTTGCCGACGACGAGTCCCGACGATTAAAAGTATCGTTTCACCGGTGCTACGTGACCGAATCGGAGATGACAAAGTATCCTCTTCCTTTCCCGGAAAGTCGACGCAAACCCTCAATTCCTATATTGCGCTCGTTTTCCGTGCGGCACTCTAAAAATACTAGCAAGGCACGCAAGCCGCGATTAATCCTTTTCCGCGCCATTAGGCAAGGTACGCATTATGCTGCGTATACGTCGTTAATTTCGAGAAATGGCGAAGATTATAGGGTGCCCTATCAACATCCGGCGTGGCCATAGGGAGGGTTAACGTCGTCGAAGCGGGAGAATTGGCGCCGTTTAGCCGATAGAAAGCTAAAGCCGAGGATTTCGTCGCGTTTCATTTCCTCGCGGCTAATATACACCGGTGGATTTTGACGCGTGTAATTACGATGCCGGGGAAAAAATAGGTGGCCGCGCGCGGTTTTTTGAAAATAAGACGCGCGACTGGACGCCGGGAAAAGCGGCGGGAACGGGCGTGTCGGCGCTGGAACGGCCACCTGGTCCAGATAATTTATTATCGTCGCGCTGTGTTCGGTTAATAAAGGAACGACAGGAGGATGTGATCGACCAGAGTTGCCTGGCTGTGGCCGGTGCTTCCGTGCCGCGGCACCTCCGGAAGGCTCGGTTTTCCAACTGGACGAGGCTGCAGCTCGCTCGCAATTACTTCTAATCGCTTTAGAAAATCCGCCATGTCGGCGGACATCGGCCGATCGGAGCCGGTCTTGTTTTTCCCGCGGAATCGAGCGTAGGAGAAATTACCGGGTCGCCGGCTCGAAAAGCCGACCGGCGATCGTTCTCCCATTAGCCTCGTTACGATCGAGAATGGGTCGAGGAACTCTCTCCCTCTTCTCTCTCGCGTGCTCCTGTCGCCTCTCCTCATCCTGTTCCACCGCCTCGGCCGCACGCGTGTGTGATAACGACCGTGCGCCGGTGACGAGATGCTTTCTAGGTGACGTCGTAGGTGGACAGGACATGAAAGTCGTTGCGTCCGATGCGGGATCTGACGGGAGATAGCAGCTTCAGGAGAGAGGTAATCACCGCCGATGAAAGGAAACGAGATGCAACGTCGCCGTCGTCGTCGTCGTTCTCGCTCTCCGGGTCTCGACGGATTTTTATCCTTGATCGATCAACGCCGAACCTATCTGGGATCGGTCGAGCGACGAAAAGAGGAAAGAAATGGAACGAAATGAAATTATCGGGCGATATTTATCGGCGATACGATTAGTGCGGCGGGTTGCGATGGAAAATGACTAAGTGGAAGGATCTTAATGTAAACACGTGCTATCTGGTCTGCGATGTCACAGTCTTGTTCTTTGTGCCCAGCTGGATATGGCTCTGGCACCAGCAACGATAGACAAGTGGCACATCTGGCATTTGTCCTCCATCCCTATCTCTGACCGGTAATTATACGCGTATCCAGAGAAAAATCACGCACTCGAATGACCAGAGCGATAAACGTTCAAAGATGAATGTCGGCACGAATGACAGATAAGTCTAAACGATTATCGGTGCAAACGAGCGGATGTTTAGGTTAGATTATGCCAGAAAGACGAATGAGTTCTCAATATCCCCGTGAGATAAAAGGAGACATGGAATTACGAAGCGAGGACAGTCGTCTCTCTCGTCGAGCGGAAATCCTCGCGAAACATTCGCGAATTTGCAACTGTCTCGATGAAACTGGCTCGCAGCGATTTATCGCGAGAAAAGTTTGCTCAGCCGTGAGCACTGTTCTTGCCGTAGGTTGAACTTTCGCGAAACGGTAGCGGGATGGTAGAGATGAAGAGGTATCGTGGTTGTCTCGGAGAAACAAGAAGCAAATTTCCAGAGTCGAGAACCTCGGCTAGTTTCCTATCCGGCCCTGGCGAGTTCGTCGAACGTCGCGCTTTCAAATTCGATTGTTCCAAAAGCGACAGCGAAGTTTCCACGAACGGCGGCGACCACTGTCGGCTACGGGCCGGAAGATCGTTGGGCCTTCGAGCGAAGAAAGTTTCCGGGGCAAGTTCTCTCCCTCTCGGGAAGAATGGCCGATCGAGAGGCGGGTACTCGGTCGGGCCAACTTTGACGGAAAAGTTTTAAACGGTACACGGTATGTGGAGAACGCTGAACCCGCAGTTGTGAACTCGGTTCGTTGCGAAATACATTAACGCTAGGTTTGCGGACGTGCTTTCTTTGAAAAAATGAAATATGAGACACGATTAGTTTAATTTAAGAAGAATTAACAGATTTAATTCTTCGAAGCACGCGATTTTAAAAGAAATAGAAACCCAAGTTGTATAGAACGTCACGGAATGGGAAATACGTAATAATTCATGCTGGTTTTTCGGATCTGTCGGTTATCCAGTTTGTTTGAAAATAAATATTCGATTCGAGTCCGGTATGCGTGATTCTTTCCCGTTTATTCATCCGCGAAGCTAGATTCGTCGATACGCGGTCTCTGTGGGTGAAAAACGCGGGGAAAGAGGAAAGAATCGCGCGTTTATCGGGACGCGAATCGCTAGACGGTGTTCGTTATTTATCGTTGGTACCGTAAGCACCTTCACCTCAAGTGCGGCAACGAATTTTTGCGACACGCGGTACGGCTGCGTTGCTGATATTTAGTTTGTCCGTACACGTGGAAATGGTACGGAGAAAAATGGACGGCTACGTGATCCGACGGATTTGAAAGTTTCAATTAAAAGCGCCCCCGATATCAGTGGCGCGCGTTTCTCAAGTTTCTCTGGGATCGATCACGTATTTCATTAGAATTTACGTACTCCGGAGAACCGGTGCTCGTTACCGTCGAAATCGTTATCCGATGCATTTCGACTCGCTTCCCACGATTTAACGACTTAATCACTGTCGATTTTTCCCATCGACGTAATCTATGATCTTCGTCTACGAACCTTCCTTATCGATTTGCCAAACGAGAGACATCGGGTCCCGAAAGTTTACAAAGACGAGACATAGACGACTCCGAGATCCCTATGTTTCAAATTCGAAATGGAGAAAAAAGAAAGAAGAAACCTGGAAATTTTGAAATCGAGACACTTCGATGAAACTTCGATGAGACTTGGAAGTTTTCTCCTTTGCGTTTAATCCCTGGATAAAAATCGATTTTCCACGGCCGCCTTCTGGTATTTAAATTCTGACCATCGATTAACCTCTGCGCATCCTGCGCGTGTAACTTGTCAGTCCTTGAATGTGGTACGTCAGGTGTGCGTGGCTATGAAAAGTACAATAAACCGTTCGCAGGGGTTCGTAACAAAGTTGTAAATCAGCGGTTGGCTAACTTTCTCGCGACGTCGTTACTATCGATCATGCGTACAGCTGGATGGAGCGGTTCGCGTGCCATTTCGCGAGGGACCACGCTCGCTCGCTCTGTTCCTAATGTCCGCGCGGCCGCGTTCATGGAAAGTGCGTGAAACGCGGCTTCACACGCGACCGGAGAGGACGCGCGCGTTCTCCGGTATCGAGAAACCTTTTCGCGCGTTTCCACCGTTCGATGGATATTCCACCTTCGACCCCGAAGCGCGCGATTACCCGAGCTAGATTAAAAGGAAAATTATCGGCGCGAGGCTCGTTTCTCACGCCGCGGCGCTAGGAAGGAACTCGCGTCGCGAAACGTCGATTAATCAGAAGCAATAACGCCGCGACGTCGGTGCACTCTGTTTTTACGGTTATTGAAAGTTATTACCCCTCGGCGGACTGTTTCGGAATTACAGGCTGACCGAGAACTAGACGAGAGGAGTCGAAAGCTGGCAAAAACTCTCGATGAACTTGTGTCCATAAACTAATGCCGCGAGATATAACTTCTACTCTGATTACGCGTACTTACGCGCGTCGATTCTCTTTCCACTCGGGACGACCGGTGAAAAATCGCTTTCCATCTCGTTAGCGAGTCGACGACACAGCCCGGGCCGATTCTCGCGATCTAACCGGCCACGGTTACGCGAATTTTCGAGCACTCGCGTGGAGAACGCGCGCGAGGACCTCGCCGACAAAGAATCGCGTGAAAGGCGATTTTCGCCGCGAATCGCTGCTGGTTCGCCGGCGTTCGAGGAGTCCGTTAAACCCGTTCCCGTGCAAAAGGAAGCCATCGCGCGGCACGCGTTCGCGGGAAGCTTTCAGGACGTCGACACGCAGGCAAATCGACTACTCGCTTCCCTTACTTTCTATGAGAGCCGCGCTTAACCGGTAAATTATGCGTCGCCGTCTCGGCAAGAAGTCGCCACGCGAACGCTTTCCGAACGATCACGCCCGATCGAGCTGCAGCTCGTTCCTCCGCTCCCGCCATTTCCCGGCCAACCTGTCGGGAGCGCGAAATTTACGGGTTCCACGCGAATCGTGGCCGCGTTTCCTTTTTCCTCTCCGCGTTTCCTTTTTCCTCTCCGCGTTTCCGACCACCGGATCCGATCCGATCCAATCGAACCGATCCGGACACCGATGCCGGGATCCGATCGCGATCGGGGAACCGCACGGTGTGATTTACGTAATTCCGCCAGCACATTTTCATCGGCTCTCGACCGACGAAACTCTCGACTCGCGGACGAATCGGCAGAGAAACGAGCGAGGACACGAGCCTTAGCCGTAAGTTTGCCAGCTCGATCTTTCGATTGTCGCGCTTGCCTGCGACCGGTTATTTATACGTAATTCCTCGCGATTTACAGCCACCTCCGGCCGCGTTCATCGCGATTCGCGCCGGAAGTCGGGATACGCGGTCCTCGAGCGCGCGCGCTCGCACGCCTTCCTGTCACGCGTGAAGCGATCGACGCGGATTGCCAACGGCTCGGGCAAAAACATCGGCGAAATAAACGTCCACGTGCTTTTCTATCCCGAGCGCGGTTATAAATGGTACCCGGGACTTTCTACGCGAATCGCGCGCCTTAAGAAGCGCCACAAATCATCCGCTCCATCCCCGGCCCGCGCGGCCTCGCAGGTTCCGCGAGATTTACGTCTCCTATTCTTATTTTTACGCTTTTTTCCTCTCCCGTTTTATCCTCCGCTTATCTCTTTTTTCCCCTTTATCTCGCCAGGTTCTCGCGTCCTCGATTAATCGCGTCGCCGACCGAAATCGCGCGGTATTTATAGGCGAACGGTACCGTAGAAATCTCCGTTTGATTTGGCGCGCGCGCGCGCCAGTCTTGCGAAGCGTGTGAATCGAACTTTGTCCGGAATTTCTCTCGTCGATCGGTCCCCGGGTTCCCTGTCTCCCGTTCCTCTCCGACTTCCACGCCGAGTGCCGTTATCGTTTCGTTTCGTTTCCAGCTTTCTCCGGCTCCGTGCTTTCCAGGGCACCCTTGATTCGTAACACGCTCGTGGAGCAACAAACAAAATCGGCCAATCAAGCGTGCTTTCCCCGCGAGCGCGCATTTCCACGAATTTCTGCCGACTCGCTCGTGGAAGTGGATCAGCCTCGACGGACGCACGACAAAGCTTGTCTACGCGCGAGTCTCCGATTTACACGCGAGGAACGACGCGAAAATGTCGCCGCGCGCCGAAAAAGAAAGTCCCGTTCCGTTGCCTTCCGACGCGATTTCCCGTGTAATCGCGATTTCTAGCCTCACGCTAGCGTTTCCAGCTCGAAAAGCCGGTTTCCCGATGAAAAGTAAGAGCGTTCGCGGCAAGAGAGGAGGTGGTGGACGCGATTTGTAGCCGCCTGGCCCCGCGATTTGTGTCGACGTACACGCGCCAACACCCACCCACGTTCCGCGAGAGTTTCGTGGGGGGCTCTCTCGAATTTCATGCTTTCTCCTTGGCAAAACGGAATTCGAGATCCCGCCGACCGTGAATAGGCACTTCCGCCGTTTTTTTCCCCGTCCGTTCCTCGGGGCCTTTGCTTTTCGGGTCTGCCGCGCCGCCTGGCGCCCCCTGTGTGGGCCGCGACGCGACGCGTCGGTAAGTCGCGGCTTCGGGCCCGAAACACGGCCGGAGGAGCATAATGGAACGAGTTTCTTGGCCCCGAGCCTCGCGACTGCTCGGAACAATGAGTGACTAATGGATCGAAGCGGCAGGATTAGACGTCTCGATCGACGGATTAACGGAATGACAGATCGTTCTGTCAGCGCGGTTACGTTTTGCCGGTCTTTTGAAAATCTTTCCAAGACACGGAGGGTTCTTCCAAGCTCGTGCACGAGAAAATAAGCCGAAGGCTTGGTAACGATGTTACGAAACACCATGGAACAGCTCTTCCCAGTGGAGAAAGAGAGAATTCTTAGAAGATCACGAACGAGAAAATAATTCCAAAGCTTCCTTACGAATCCTCGAAGTTACGAAGATTTTATTTCGAAAGTTCGAACTCGAAGTTCGCTAGAAACAAGTTCGAATAGCTTCTATGACTGTTGCAAACTTATCCTATTGCATTGGTTAGAGATGATTTTCTTCGCATTCGCGACAGATTCCTTTCGAAAAGAGGCGAAAGATTCTCGACTCTCGAGGGAGAGACTCCAAGACCTCGTACCCAAGTTCCACCTGGCGAAATAGCAGAGGATCGCTGTGTCGCGATATCAAAACGTCATCGGAGTATGGCAGTGGCCTTCGATAACACCAGGGATCCACTTTGGTTGGAAGAGAAGCAACGAAAGAGCGGGTTCGGAGCAATCGGTAGTCGGAGAAATCGCGTGGCCGAGGGGCATTATTAGATAAGCATCGCTTAATCAGCTCGCGAGTACCGGGGACGGTAAAAAGCGGAGCAATGGTACCGCGAACGAGAGCTGCTCCCAGGACGCAGCTCTTTTGAGCAGTGACGTCATGGCCGTCGCATTGCGGCTTTTCTACTTGACACGGTTGCGTATCGGAACTAGTTTTTCTATCGTTGCGGTAGCTAGCTAAGCTACGAAGGAGAAGGAGAAGGTGCAGGCCTAACGTTTACAAAGGTCAAACGTATGACTCGCGACACGCGGAACGCCGATATTAATGGCGGCGATAAAAACGTTCGTGTCGAATCGGGCAATAATTAGTAATAATAAGCGGCGGGAACGGCCATTACGCGTGTACACGCTCACGATCCGGAACAGACGGAAGTTGGGTAACCGCTGTGAAAGATATCTCCCGATGAAATGCCCGAAACGATCTCGCAACGGTGTACTAATAACATTTTGGTATTTATTACCGCTCGGTTTCCTAAACCGAGACCGAGGAAGAGAGGATATTACCCTCGGAATCGTTCGATAACCCGCCGGTTATCGCCGAGTCTCTCGAGATACGAGCCCGATCAACCGATTCCGCCCGTTTTTACTCCGAAGAGTAAAAGATAAGCGAAAGAGGGTAGAGAAAGGGCAGGATGGATTTATTCTTGGTTTCCCGCGACCAATCATCATCGGTCGCGCAGATACGCACCCGAAGTGTCCCGTCGTGGTGATCCAGCAATCGCAAGGACCGTAATGACCGTTCGGTAATTAGTAATTCGTCAGGGAACCGGGCGTAACCGATCGCCCCCGCGAGTATGCAAATGACGACTGACGTTATCCGCCGAGCGATCTGAACTTCGACACTCGGCCACACTCGGTTCGTATAAATTCCGCTCTTACCTCTGTTATGTAGGTCGAAAATCATAACACCTCGAGCACCACCCCGTTCACCTTTCCCGAACCGCGATTCGAGCTATCCGTGAACCGACACACCACTCCCTCTTTAACAAAGATATCTCGGACTTTTTCGAATTCCGAGGCGAGATTTACCGACAAACCATTACGCTATCTCGACACACCATCTCGGTTCTAAATAACTCTACTCGAGGATTAACATTTTGTCCTTCGTTGTTCAATCACACCGAGACTAACCGCTCTAGAAACCGAGCCGCAGTTCAGATTTGCAGAACAATCGTGTCGCGGTCCGTGTCGCCATTTATATTCCAACTTGGCGAGTAGAAGATTCGACTCGCTACGAGTTAATCATCGCGCGACGCTGCCGTTCCCCGTCACTGTCAAGGTAACGTAGCCCAGATTCGGGAACGAAACGATAAAACCGGCGTAAAATATTTCCTCGAGCTTAATTGCTCTCTGCTTTAGAAATAATTATATAATAATATTATAATTGCGCCTTACGCAACCGTTACACAAGACACTGGCGATATAACGAGATCGTTCCATTCACGTTCACACGTGCTCTCGCAGTTCGTACGCGCGGATACTTGATACCGAAACTATCAGACGGGGTCGAAATTTCTCATTTCTGCGATTGCGCAAAATATTCGATTTCTATTCGGAGGACGATCGTTTGTCGATAACAATCGATCGACAAAATTAAGAAACACAATTAAAACCACGAGTCTTGAACAACTCTCGACTACAACTTTGACTCTATACTTTTCAATCTTTCCCTCAAACGTGCCCAAATACGGTTACGTCAAGGGCCTCAAGCGTCTCCAAAGGTTTTTCACAGCGGACCTGGACTCGAGTACCAGAATGTAGAATAACGAAAATAATCGTATGGTATCCGACACGCGTCACATAGTCAATCGACACGAAGTTAATTCGTTAACTCGTTACCAATCTCCCTCCGTACAATTCTACGTGTCGTTTCGCGCAATTAAAAGAACCTTAACAACTTTCGAGCCATTATCGCGACACCCATTGTCGGAAGAACCCATTCTAGCCTATCGTCGTTTGAAACTCGGTGTTTCGGAAGTCGTGTAGCGTTTATGTCCGCTCGACTGGCTTTACGATCTCGTATCAGCGAGCAGCCGAGCGATCGAGAGGCACGCGTCAAGCCTAAACTCTCGGAGATCCTGATTTCTCTTCTAATTTTAAATCTCGTTTGGCCTGGACCCTTCGGCCCATCGGTATTTCGATGTCGCGGGGCGACAGCGCGCGGAAGGACTGATGAAAAACCGGTCGACGAAAAGAGCGTCGGCCATTGACTACCGGTAATCCTTGACGATCCTTTCTCGTCCTGGGCATCGGATAGGCCCCGTAAGGTAATTCACGCGGCTCGCTTGCACGCGACACAGGATATCCTTGAAGCCTGCTAACGGTCCTGTGCTGGCACCGCCCTGCGTCCGCTCGCGGGAACCTCGGCTGAATTTTCCCATAGGCCTCTAGCCGCTCGTGTGCACACACGAATAGATAATGCCGAAGCTCGCGGAGCTTGTCACCGGCACGCTCGTCGTGCACGTGTGCACCTGACCGGGCTGATGCTTCCAGCTAACGGGCCCACACGGTTTCGATGGCGTTGCGGTTGCACGGAACAAGATTTTCGATCCTCGCGTTGCCTCCGGCCACGCGATCCTCTCCCAATTTCGCCCTTGCGGTCGCTGCGCATACTTGCGGCGTGTATTATACTCGCGACGATTTAGCTGCCGGACAGAGATTCGATTCGGGATGCGATCTCGCCGAGATTTTTCTCGCTTGATCTCGTGCAACCGAGCCGCGATCGTTAAAGGAACGCGTGCAATCGTGTCGCGTATACGCACGGAATGAAACGGAATAATTTCTATGCTAATTATAGGATATAATCACAAAGGCAGTCGCGTAAAATTGCGTAAAATTCCTCGAACCACAGAAGGGTTTTTTAATTTTAACCTCGTAAGTATCTCAAGGGACGTAAGTATCTCTGTTGTGCGTTCATATATACACGAGGATTCAGTTTGCCAGGGAATTCTCATAATTCGACCTCCCGAGGAAAAGGAGCGACTCACCCGGGAGTGAGCGGTTAATTTTATGCGCGTAATTACAGCGCGCGTGTGTTGTACTCGTTTCCCGAAACGACGCGATTCCTTGGGACGAGAAAATTCTCCGGTTACACGGGGCCCCGATTTCAATCCCGTTCGAGCCGAGGTGAGAACGTCTGAGAAGAGATGCGGGATATAACGATAATAGAATGTAAACACCGAGTACACGAGCTCGGCATTTAGCGGCGGTTTGTCAAATTATTATTACCGAGGGCAAGCCGATAATTGTATTCTAACGAAGATCGTAACAAAGGAAAGCCTCTGCCGCGGCCAGCTATCCATTACGGCCAGGCGAAAAAGACACGCAGCCTTGCCGTGCGAGCAATTCCCATTAGAGATATCGTCGATGTTATCCGTCAAGTTATAAAGGAGCCCGTAACATTTACAAACAATCGCGTGCGGGATAATTAACGAGTAAGGTGAACCAAAGGGTTTAAGACCCTCAAGGCCGGCGTTCGCTATTAATACCATCGACTTCCGGATGCGGCACGTTACCACGTGGAAACCAGCCTGTGTACATGCACTCTGTACGTGTATTTATAGAGGAAAGCCTCGAGACGCTTTCCCGGCGTCGTTTATTTCCCTACGAAATCGTCCCTGTCTTCTACGCGCCACCGCGTCGGTATACTCACTCGTGAATGTTTGCATTCCCACCGAGTAAACCCTCGCGATGGAGAATGAGAGAAAAAGAAAGAGAGAGAGAAGAGGGTACGGGTAACGCGTTAACGTCGCGAATGATTAAATTATAAATTCCAACTGCTGGCTAACACCAGGCATGATTTAAGGCGTCGACGGCCGCGCTAAGCCGGCCGGTGATAAGCGAATCGATTAAAAATGCATCGTAAAGTATGCCGGGGAGCAATACGCGTGCAACGAGAGAGGAAATCCCTGGATGGAACGTGCGCGCCGTGAAAGGGTCCTTTTAAGCCCTGGAGATTCATAGCAGGGAATGAAACGGCGCGATGCCTGTACGATTCGTGCCGTTACTCTCATTTTTCGTCCCACACGCGTGCCGTTGTTACCATACCCGCGGTTCGTTTCACCTCTCTCTGCTCCTCTCCCGCAAAGAGAGCCGGAAGGGTTAGCTGGTTCCACGACGGTTTGCACGTTCGAATACGGCAGATGGTGTTTCGAAACGGCAAGGGAAACTCGATTCGGCTGATCACCCCTTTGTGTGTCGGTTCGCAGCAACGTTAGAAGGGAGCGGGTCCTGTTTTGGCAGGGATAATGACTCGAAGGTAATTGCACGATAGATATTATCGAGCGAGTGAACGGCGAATAAATCGGTAGCAAGCGAGAGGAGAGAGTGACGGGGAAGAACAGCGCGAGAGATCGCGGTGGGGAAGAAAAGGAAGAGCAAGAGAGGCGTGTACGCCGAGAGGAAAAGAAAAACGGAAAACCGGCGGTAACCGTCTGGTCTGACGATAAAAGTCTTTGGGACTTTGCTCGGTGGTTATTAACAATCGCGTCGCGAGTTTTCGTTCACTGCGATTTCACTTCGGCTGTTATCCGAGTCTTCGAGCCTATGCTCGCGAAGCGCCTCGGGTTATTAATTCGTCATCGACGTGTTCCGTTAGTCAAATTCTCACGAGTCACTTACTCTCCTCGAGAGTAGATTTTCGGACAAACACAGGAACTCGCGTTTTCGTCGAGGAAAAGACAACGAATGTTGTCAAAACGATATTGTCGAAACAAATCGGAAATTGAGAGGAAAGAGTCGACGGTTTGAAATGTCGCAAATATCACGAGCGACAGCGAGACGACGCGCGTGAAGAAGCTAATAGCTCGAAGGGAATAAAACGGCGAAAGGGACGAATCATAAAGGAGCGAGTGGAGGACGTACCGGGAAGAAACAGCGGACAATAATTGACAGAGGCGAAGCGGGAGGATCGCACGGGATTGAAATGGTCGCTGGCCTCTTCCTCCCGACAGGATCCCATCTCCGGCGTGGTGCAATTAAGTAATTATATCGCGTGTCCCGCGATATCGTGGGAACCTAGTGGCAGCCTAGGTCGCGCTTCTATCAAAAAGTCATTACGACCCTTGCCCCGGAGCAGCTTCCATCCTACACGCGCCTGCCGTATCATTTCCTGCTTCGGTCATCGATTTCGAGAAACACAGCGCGACCTATCCATCACGAGCTCTCCGAACGCGAATCTTCTACCGATCTTCTCTCCTAGACCAGGACATCGACAGGCCGATGTTGTGCAATGGTGTTCATCCTTCGCGCGTGAAACTATTTGCGCTAGTCGCAGCGGAGTCTCGCTGTAACCGGTCACAATGAGGATCGCGGAGTTTCCGTCTCGGACGCCGCTTTCCTCTCGTCATCTCGCGGCTATCTGCCGGTTTCGTCGCCGGCTTTCCTTCTCCTTTACGCAACGGCACAGGCTCCCATATAAACTTGATCGCGAGAACTGGCTTTGTTACGGCCGGCCATTACGGTCTCTCTCCGCCGGCAGACAAGCGCCACTTTGTTTCCCTCTTGTCATTCCTCCTGCACACACGTATACCTATAGCTTAGCCTCCTCTCCATTGTGCCCATTAACCGATCCAGTTCGCCATTTCATCCGGACTCCGAAAGGCTCTCCAACTCGATCGGTTGCTTAATCCATCTTCACTGGATGGCTTCCGAATCTTCGCGGTGAATATGGACCTACGCGGTTGGATGAAGTTCGAATAGTTCGAATAGGTGGGAAGTAGGTTGTCGCTTCTGAGAGATCGTTCGAGGAAATAGAGGAGGAAGGAGAAGTTGGGTAGCAAGTTAAATGGAGATAAGTTTGTAGGAATAATTGTCATACCCTCATCCGTTGCGCAAACAGCTTGCTTTGAACCATGGATGTCCCATCTTAGAAATATCGAACGAGATTTACAAATGAAGAATCGTGAATTAATTAAGTTTAAATTACTCGAGTACGTTGATTGTGTATTTACCTGTTCATTTTGCTTTTTGTTTTATTTCATTTATCGTTAATTCGTCTTCTTTCGATGTGGTGCCGGGAAGATAGAGAATTGGACGTTCTTGAGATTCGTTACATCTGAAACAAAATAATTAGACGTTAGTTTTATGTCAAAGGAGACATGCGCCGGTACTCACGGATAAAAATTATTTAGCGAATTATTTAGCGTCATCGAACCACGAATAATAGCGTCATTCTGCTCGATTTTCGCGTACTTTCGTACAAAGTTGATCGAAATCATGATAATTGACCTCGAGGAGGATTTTAACCGGCGGAATTGCTGATTTTCTCTGCGAAGGATATCGTTAAACTCGAGTTACGATTGAAACGGAAAAAGTTTTGGCAGCTGGAAAGGCAGCCGATTTTAATTAGTCACCGGTATATAAGCCGCTATAGAGAAAGCGACATATTTCATTTTACGATTCATATATTTTACGAGTTAAATGAACATTATTCGGCTAAATATAATCACGACTTATCGCGAAAGATTAAAGCGTTAAAAGCCTGTAAAACGTAATCGTGGAACTGTCTCGAAGAGGGGCGCTCCTCGAGATAAGCTCGTAGACTTGTTCCAAATTGCAGATGAAATTTACGTAATACCGGATATCGCGGTTTTACCAACGGAAACAGGTTCTTACTTCCAGTATCTCTCTAAACGCGATAGTTTTCACCGATAAATCCTCCTTCCAATGAATTCTTCAATTTTAGTCGCGCGACCAACGTGGCTAATCTGCTCGAATAATTTTCCTTTTCATTATCTGCCTGATTTATTTCTTCCCACTATTTAAACATGATTTACAAACAGTTTTATCGCGATTTTATACCAGCGTTTCACTTCCAATTCGCTAAACCACAAGGGTACACGTGGTGTATCGACAGTGTATAATCGCTTTAGTGCGAGGGTAGCGAATGAATTTTTGATAAATCCGATGGACACGACAGAAATGAACAATTACAGGATCTGGACGCTTCTAGCGGTGTCTAGTATTTTTATCCCAGTAAACCTAATCGATCCACTGCATTTTACAACAAACGTTAATACTCAAAAACAACTGCGTACTTTACAAGAATTTTCTAAAACGCACAATGAACAAATAGAGTCCGTTCAAAGCGAACAAAGAGATACGGATACTTCAGTTTACGTACTCGATAATAGCTTCGCGATATCTGCGATTACCTAATTATCACTATGTGTACGTACTTTCAGAACATTAGCTGAGAACGCACGAAACCACATGAAATCACGCGCAGCAGAGAGCTTGGTAACCGCTGGTAACCGAAGTAAAACTTATTCTCCCGTGCAAATCCAACATTCGACAATACAAATTCGCCATTGGCACTCGAGAGGAAAATCTCAGTCGCCGTTTAATTACCTGGAGTATGTCCTTCGTGACTTTTTCTTACTCTTACGGTACTTATCACGATGTCTATTAGACACGTTCTTTTTTCACGATGTCTGATTCATCGCATATAACAGTTTCGCATATGGTAGTCCCTTTCATACGCATTTGGGGGTTGATACTCCTGAGGCAGGTTTCAAGCGAGTTAAGCCAACGAATTAATTAAACGAAGCAATTAAGGAAACTAAAGAATGCTACGAGCGCTGTAACACCGTGTTAACTTCTCTGGAAGTCTGGTTGCCGGGAAGCTAAAAGTTTCAGCGTTTCCAGGGGAAAGATAAGACGGTAGGAGCCGGGAGAAAGAAACCCACGGACTCCATAGGGAGGTTTCGGGGAAATGCTGGTCGTCTCGTTACTCGCCCGTCGCGTTTCGTGCCCCGTCTAGCGTGAAGTTAATCGGGTTAACCCCGCGTGCCGCAGGAAGCGGCGGTCAGAATAGGGAATTGGGTTCCCTCCACTGCAATGCGCCTTTCATAACCTTCCGCGGCCTCGGTGGAATATTTGACAGGATGCGGGAACATTGTCCGTAGGAAGGCTGGCTCGGAGCCAGTCGCCTAACGCGTACGATTCATACTCTAAATAGTTACTTTCCGTGTCCATCGGGTGAAAACGGCCGTAAAGCGGAGAGGCGGAGAGCTTTTCTCTCTCTCTCTCTCGCCGTGGCCGTCTCGGTGGAGCTGACGTGCCAATTTCGATGATCGAGGATGATCGAAAGCGGATCCGTTTCACAGGGGCCGGACCGTGGCCCCGAATTCGATGGAATCCAGTTCAGGACTGGTTTCAGGCGAAGCGCAGTGCTACCCGCGCGATGCACCGCGCCGTCCGTGCACCACGCGAATCTCGGTCGCATGCAAATTGCATTTCATAACTTGTTACCCGCGCCGCCGCGTCCGCCGAGAGTTTATCGGCCCGATCCTCCTCCCCGAGGTATATCCTCTTCCTCTCGCGTTTTTCCCACTGTTCGCTGTGTCCCACTACGGAACACCGCCAATTCTCTTCCCTGTGCGTTTTGGCCGTTCTTCTTCCGCCTTTTGTCTTCCTCTCTCTAATCTCGATGCGTCTCTTCTACCCCTCGCGTGTTATTTCCTTGGGAATTTTGCATAATGCGATGTAAACGACGGTGTGATATCTTCTGGGATATTTTAAAATTGACTCCGAAATTTGAAAACCGAGTAAGGTGACTGGGTAGATTGGTTGAGAGATATGAAAATACGAAGGGGACAGGTTGAGAACCGATGTTATGGATTATAAAATCTCACGGCGTTTGTGGAAAGGCAATGTCCGATGCGCAAGGAGGACGGAAGGAAGGTTAACGAAGATTAGGGGACAATTTAGAGAAATCTCTGTTTGAACGGAGACCGGTATTGGTAATTGCTTTCTCGGAGAAGCTCCGATGCGTAGATTTGACGACCGTGAAACCTAGGAAGAGCGAAATGACCGATTCCCTGGCCGATAACTGGCCGTTTGTTCCGACTACCGCTAAATTACCATTCGCGTAGGTACACGTCGCGTAATTAGAATCCGACTTGCGCGTCGTCAGAGCGCGGGGAATCGAACGAGCTTGCAGCCAGCGAGAGATATTTGAATGATAATGCGGCGCGGGGACGTTCAGTTGCATCCGGTTCCCTCAATTATTGCCGCAGCTGACCCGCATACCATTAATTAGGTCGGTGGATCGTGCAAGATCAAAGATCTGGCTGGAAGAGTTTCATCGTGAATCTATAGGCCGTGCTGCTCGTTCTCTTCTCGCTCCTTATCTCTCGCGAAACTCTCCGGACTCTCACGATTGTCCTAGGCCTCACCTTTGCCCTCTCGTCTCGCCGGCAACGAGACCGTTGAAAATCGATTAATCGGCGAATCGATTTTTCACGGAACGCCGCCACGACCGATCGCCGGACGCAACAAGAAACGATAAACAACCGTTCCGCGGGATGTCCGACGCCGCCGGCTTTTCAGTCGACCCGAAAAAGCTCGGAAAAAGGTGAAAGAGGAGAAAAAAAGCGTCCTGGCAAATGTTACGCCTGGCAAGTCGACGAAACGTCCGCAAAAATACGACGTCTCTTCCTCGAAGACGTTTGTTCGAGGAAAACGCTTTGAGATCTTCTCGAAATGGCCCACCATCTGCAGGAGCCCCCCCATTATTCGGCGAGCACGGCCGAAAAGAAGAAGCACACGAGTCGCGTTGATTGCCGGGGCCCAGGAGCCAAGGTCACCGGAAAACGAAACTCTTTGGGAACGAGCGAGGATCCTGCCGCGACGAATCCGCGAAAGGGGATCGGAAAGGAGCGAGAAAGGGAGAACCGGCCGGCCCTAAAATAGATCCACAGCCGGCGGATCCTTTTTTCGAAAAATCCACCGCTACCTGGAAGAGGAGCCAGCCTACCGAACCTATCCTAACCGAGAGGTCTGCGAGTCTCGAAAAGCAGGTAGACCGACGAAGCTCGTGAGAATCGAGGTTAGGCCTGGGCGAGTAGCCACGGGTGTCCGTGAGTCGGCTGCGATCGGGCCCCTCCGTGTACACCACGATCTTATGGAAACAAGTCCGACCGATGCGGTTTCGAGCGGTGAGAATCTAGCCAAGAAGAGTCGGCAGATCTTAGGCTATGTTAGGTTGGGTTAGCATAGGGCGCGACCACCGCACTCTCATGCCACCCAAGACTCTCCGCGCTCTGTCGGGTCGCACCGGGTAGAACCTGAATCTCGAAGGTTCTCAACCGGCTCTCTCTCCGTTTCCTCTCCCGTCAAACGACCTGATCTCTCACGCGGGAGGCTCGCTAACGCTCTTCTTCTTTCTTTCCTCGCGTTAACTCGCCGAGGCAGCGCGGCGCTCGCTCGGACTCGGCCAGGTGAATGGAAAGCAAGTTTCGGCTACCATTTTCGAACGGGCCCAGCCGCCGCTCCGTAACGAGGACGTTCCTTGGCCATCCGCGCCGACGTTTTCCATCTTTCTCTCTGAATGAAACCGAACACGCCACGCGCGGACCTCGTTACGCGTATCGCGCACGGTTTCTCGTCTATTCTTCGCGGATAGCCCCCGACCGGTGATTTCCACCAGGGGGAAAAGTCCTCGGCGGAGGTCGCGATCGGTCGTGCGAGACGCGCGTGCGGCGTCTCGATGGCGTTACGCGTCGTTTGGCGGAGCAGGAGGATGGCAGGACGCGAAAGTTCGGCGTATCTTATCGATCGGCAGCGAAGAAATTTGTCGCGTCTTGCTCGGACATTTTTATGGCGCGTAAGTTCTCGTTTAAGTGGAACGGGCCCGATTTTTATACGGATTTCGAGGCACGCCGCCGCCACACCTCGGGTCGAGCTTGGCTGGCTCGCTCGCGGAAAGAGAGAAAAAGGGGAAGGATAATTAACGACGTCGGTGCAATTCCTTGCCAAAAATGGCCGCGTGGTGTAACGCGTCCGCGGGTTACATAAAACGACCGCGTCCCGTAAAAGGAGCGTGTCAATTTGAATGGCCAGGAGAGGGATCCACGGGAAGGGAGCCGGGAATTTGTACAATTACGCGATAATAAACGCGGCGTGTCGCAACCGCGCGAGGATAGAGGAGACGGAACGGAAAGGTGCGAACCACCGGCAAGAGGAACGTGGACGATCGCTCGTTACAGATAGAGAAACCGGGGTTCACGGTTCACGGTCGTTGCTCGCTACGATTCGCTGCGACGATGATTCATTAAGGCTCGCGTAGCCACGCTAAACGCCGCGTTTCTTGCGCTCTTACGAAATAGACGAAGATTAGGACGATAGAGGAATACCGCGCGCGTGTGGCATCCATCCTGCCTTCTTCCCTCCGTTTACGGCGTAATAAAGCGACGAGTAACGCGGAAGGCACGCTTTGACCTTCCGTAACCGGATTTCATCTCGCTTGGAAAAATCGCGCTGGGATATAGTCGCGAGTAGTACCGGCCAAGGGGGATGCGCGAATTAATAAGCTCGGTGAATAGAAGATCGGCCGGTGACGGTGTTACGGTACCAAGGCTGGGCCTTATATCACCGAGCAAACCGACTAAATCATCCGAGGCACCGCGACGCTCTTTAATTATCCTCCTGTAACGCGGGGCGACATAAATTCTCCCTCGTCCCGTGCGACCAGCTTTTATCGTCCGGCGATTATTCAAGCGAAATTTTTACGCGCTCGCGAAATTCCGATAAATCCAAACGCGCGCTGTCAAGCGACCACCAAGCAGACGCGTGGTATATCCCGGTCGTATTCGGATCAAGGATTCGACCGGCCCATACCTCCGGGACGCGTTAACGATCAGCTCGCCGGATGAGTCGCGCATAATCGTCGAATGAAGAGAACTAACGACCGCTACCTTCGGCCGGTCTCGGTGATTAATGAATTCCGCTAATTTTTCCTCTCTTTGCCCGTTCAGTTTCGTCCCTCGACGACAGCCGCGCTCTCGGCGCCGCCGTCGCGCCGCCTCTTTCTGATTGCCACTTTCAATATCGTCCCGTTACGGATTTCACGTTTCGTTAAGGGTACGCGCGAGAATCGCGGCTATAACGCGCAATTAACGGGACGGACTCAAAGGACGCGCCACGCATTCATCCACGACCTCTGACTTCGGGCCCGGCGCAGAATCGGCCTTGCGCTTGTTAGACCGATTCACCGGCCCGGTATTTAATCGGGGCCTGAGCCAAGGACGAAACAAACGCCGGTGAAACGCCAGGGATAATCGCGAGGCACTTTTCTTCCGCGAGTTACCGTTGATCGCGAGTTACGCTTCGGTTCCTAGATGGAACCAGCCTCGTCATCTAACTGCCGCGACCGCAAGCGCTATAAACCTAGTGACAAATCTGTCACAGAGTTTTCACCCTTTAGTCACCGGGTGACGCGAGAAACGAGTTCGAGAGCGACTATGTTAAACGGTTACGGAGCATATCTAGGCGTGCATTGTTTACGCCTCTTTCTTTTCGGCAAGCACGGTGAAAGGTGTTAGAGCTCGCAGTTGTTTAAATTAGCAGAGGAAATACGGTTTATCTCGGAGACAAGCAACCTTGCTTATGGTCACGCTTGCATACGCGTCTCGATGGTGGTCCGATCGGGAAGAGGCGAAACAATCGCCGCGCAGGTGAATACACGCGAATCACGCGACAATGTACAAATAGATTTGCTTATTGCATAATAGACGTCGCGATTTGCGCGATACATAGAGATTTTAACGAAAGAACTGGGAAAGAAAGTCGAATATCTTAGGGTTTTATCCGTGTAACGAGTTTCAATTTTCTCGCAAATGTTTCTCGCGATTACGTCTACTCGGAAGCGTTACGTTTTCTTCTCGGACATAACACGTCACGCGGAAGCCTCTTTGTTATGGAATTTCCTTCTTAAAATTCGTTCTTGCTTCGATGGATTTCGATTTTCAAACCGACAAGGAATGCGATAAAACGTAAAAATTTAGAAGAATCCGAGATTGAGATTTAGAAGAATCGAAACGTCGCGAACGACAAAGATCGAGAATTTACGCGACAAGCGAGAGCTGGACGGATACGTAACAGCTAGGAAGAATTTCCGAATGGAGTTGGTATCTGAACTGGATTTTACAAATAGCGCGTTACACTCGAGTTACCCGTGCACTTTTTCCCTTTCGAGGAGAACGATCGCGTTCGACGTGGTAAGGACGGCGAAATTAAAGGGAATTAAGCGGAATTAAAGAGAATTGGAAGGAAAGCCGGTTACCCGAGGCGAAAGACGTAACACGGTGCAGGAAGATCGTCGTCTGAAACGGTCGAGCTAATTTCCAATCGAACGGCTACGCGAGGAGGAGAAGGTTCGGCTTTTGCCGGGCTGGTACTTTCCTTCCTGCATTTAGGCACGCGTCGTCCGGCAGCTGGACACACCGGCGAGTTGCACGGTCGCGTGTCCACCGAGACGGATAGAAAGTATACGTCTGGCCGCGGAAACGAACCTCGAAGACTACCTGCCACGACATTGTCGAGAACAATGCAGCCCGGCGTCGGACAATGCCGCCCGATGCTAAAGGAAATATCCCCGACTGACGTCGCGCCAGTGTCGCTTTTCACTGCATTTCGTCCGAGAAATTTAAGCGTGCCCTTTGGGTATCAATGGCAGCAGCCTGTGAATGAACTTCAGGTCACCGGAGTGCGCTTTTGTTCCGCGACCTGACGTCGCGCCACGGCAACTGGTATTCGAGATTCCCTGGAAAGCGGAATCGTTCCTTCGCTACTCGCACACCCTGAAATACCATCGTGGTTTCTCTCGGATTTTCCAGCCAGCGGAATTGTTTCACGTTTGTTTTAATAACTTACGATTGCTCTATTTCCGCCTTCTCAGAGGACGAGAAGTGGAGTATCTCTTGTCTCGAATAATCGAGGAAGAAGGGTAATACGCAAACTCTTTTTAGACGGTAACAGAGGACCAAGCTAGGAAGGAATTCGCGATTTAAATTCATGTTTCGTCCTCTAATTAATTCGACTAATCAACGCTCTACAGTGTCCAACGATAAAGAACGAATCCTCTGAGATTTTTATATCACGCACTGCGGGAAACACCTTAGGGGGAGAGAATATAAATGACATCCTGAGGGAGAGTAAAACAACCCAGAACCTACTGCATTATCTAACTCAGCCTCGGTTGTACAAGAGATATAACCGACTCGGTGGTTTACACACTCTACAACCAACGTTTATTAAGAGAGCCAATAAAATGATACAAAGACTCGGCTATCAAACGTTTATTTCGCAAAGTCGCTAAATAAAAATAAAAAATCGCGAAAAAGAGATTTCAACTTCTAAAGGAAGATAGATCAGCCGTAACTCGCAAAGCGGAAAATGTTCGAGACACAGTCGTCGCGTTTAAATGTCAAACGGGGTTGGACATCTAGCACCCCAAGGGAGGATCGGGTGGTTACCCTTTCGTCTGCTCCACCTTACAAGGATTCCCGCGGCCAGGTGCTTCCTCGCTGCTGCGTCGGCTTATACGGGAGAAATGTCGGGGCAGGAGCGTATCCGGACGCGTACTCGTGCGGGGCCTTTAAACTCGTCGCGAGTGGAACACGTGGCGCGGAGGTTGCGTCGTGAAAAGGTGCTAGGAGCCTCTCCGAGGCTCGGTACCCCGGAGTGAGTGGCACGGTGATTGACACTAAGAGGTGACTCTCCGAACGATGCGCTCGACAGCCAACGCACGTGTTTTCTCTTCGCGCGATATATGTTCATCGCCAGGCGCTTTTACCTCTTCTTACCGCTGCATTTTGTTTAATCATCGAACGTTTCTCACGAGACCAGCGCGAGATTCTTTCTCTCTCTATCGGTCGAGCAACGAATTTTCCGAGAAACTCGACTTTCCACCGACGTTTTCTCACAGAGTCGCGGTGGCGGGTCCCCCTTTCTTTTCACCTTTTCCCCTTATTTCCTCGATATCGATCATTCATTTCCCCCGATTGATTTAACACTCGAACGAACGACGATGGCGTGCTTAAAAACTTTCACGAATTGAATTCGCAGCCGGCGGCTTCCTGCTTTCTCGATAACGACCCTAATCCTCGGGATAAAGACGGCATTGTTCGCCCAACGTCGGCCGATTTAATTGTTATTTAATTAGTCATTGTTACGGCCGACCCGACCAATCACGGTTCACGCCATCGGGATCAAGGCGTTCGACCTCGCGCGGGAATCGCAGCCTTCGATCGATATCGATCCCATAACGTGGAAACGTACCCTTAAGCGTGGCCATCGGGAAAGTGTCGTCGCTCGAACGAAGCCACCCCTCGATCGTGCCTCTCGTTCCTTCCACTCGAGATCCCTTTCGATATCAATTCCGTTCGATCCGTTCGTTACGCGGATCGAAACTCTATCCGATTTTACGTTACAAATTTATCGGTGGAATTGGAAGGAAAGCCTGCGAGGATGGATGTTACGGGCGATGGCCGGCCGCGAGTGAAGCCGATCATAGGTTAACAGGGACTGGCGGACTATAAATTGAAACTCGTCTTGGCGTTGCTCGGAGGATGGTCGCCGGAGAAGAAGAAGAAGACGAAGAAGAAGAAGGCTCTTCCGGGAAGGGAGGATCGGAAAGACGCGCGGCGGCGGCGATGGCGGCGGAAAGAAAATGCCGAAGGTGGATACGCGTGCGTGGATATTACACCGCCGGCAGGCTTGGATACGGCTGATCATAGGATAATAGTCGTGAGAAGTTGAGCAAAAAAGACGAACGAGGAAGATGCTTTTCTGCGGGGATAGGATAGGCGATCACGCGAGCCCGTAGGAAGATTGCGAGCCACCAAACGGAACGTTACACGCGGGGCACGGGATCGAAATAAAGGGATAACGGTAGCCGGGGCCTATTACGTGGCCCCCGTAGCTATTTAACGTCCTGACGCCGTTCATAGTCACATTCGTGTATAGAATTCGCGCGGAAAGGAGGATTCGTACGGGGAGAGCCTCGCTGGCTCGACTGTTAATTGCTTTCCCCGACTCGTGATAAGAAAGCACGATTGCTTGCTTTACGATGTTTTGTCCGTCGGTTATGGGCTTCCATTAGTCAGGCTTCTTATTATTCCGCCGACGATCAGCGCGGAAACAATCAGACGCGGAGCGTGTCAGTTTGCCGGAGCGGTTTTCGCGATATTTTTCGTCCCCGGTCGGTCGCGATTTATTTGCCGACATAACGGTGGCTAATAACCGGAAACCGAGTGGCGAATGCCATGCGCTATCTCGCGTGGACTCTTCTTACGAAAGGCCTATCGAGCGTCGTCGTCGCCGTCGCCGTGTGGACGCCGAGAGGCTGGCGCGCGCAACGGAGAAACCGTGCTCGATCGTATAACGGAGAAAAAGGAACGCCCGGCGTTCGGTTTTACCGAGTAGAAGGGAAAAGAAAAGGAAAAGCACGGGCCAGAAGAAGTTTATACCGAGATATCCCGGCACTTGGCTATCGCGGCTAGGCACAGAAGGTGAACTCGTCTCGCCTTTGGGCATCGATCTCGGCAAGAGAACACCGTCGCTTCCCTCTCGTATCTCCTCTTTCGTCTCCGCGCGAGCATTATCCGAGCATCGGCCACACCCGAGCCCCGCAGCGAAATCCGTCGTGGAATCGCAAGCGCGTACATCTTCCTCCGGAATTCCTCTTTCGGCCTGGCATCGCCACCTTCCAATCCCCTCGCCGACCGCCTCCATCCTATCGCCATCCTACCACCATCCGATGCCGGCCGATCCACGTTTCCGTGTCTTTTATTTCCACTCGTGTTCCGTGAGAAGAGCCGCTCTCCTCCTTTCCACGTTTGCCTTCCGGCAACGGCCAGCGAGGATCGGCGAAATTTCTTCGCGGGAAAAGTCAACGGTCCGCAGCTTCGCGAAAAGGTCACCGTAATGATCTATCAAGGACGATCGTGAATAGACGAGAGAGGAATCGTTAAATACCTAGCAAGTTCGGCTCGAACGCGTTTAGACGAATCGGGGGTAGAAAGTCTTTCGGATTGCGCTGTAGACTCGACGGAAAATTCTAACTATCGATTCTCCCAAACCTGGTCCGACCCGTGGGCGTTTCGATCTCGGTAAAAGTTGGAGGGAAAATGCCAGCTCGTCCCGGCATACTGGAAGCGTCGAATCATTGGAAAGGCGACCTATTTGCTCCAAATAATCCGTACGAGTGGACAAATTCCCCGAAGCGACGTACCCTGTCACCGGATTAGACCCCGATCTCCGAGCTTTCTCTGCGGATCTCCGATTCGGAAGCATCGACCGGCAAAAACGCTCGCGATTGCCGCGTAAAACGATTATCGGTCCGCTAAAGGACAATTCAGCCGTTCCACCCGCTTAGGGACGAGGCTCGTAGACGAGCGGTCGGAGAGAAAGAGCCGGAGAGGAGAGACCGTCCGGCAAAAAGCCGTCTCGCGGCGAAAAATCCGTGAAGCGGCGCACTCTCGAGTCGGCGCCTATAACCGGGAGAGCCAAGAGAGTAGCAGCCGAGGGAAAAGAGAGCTCGTTATCTTTTCTTTGAACGGCTGCGCTAAACAGCGCCTCTACGTAATTGAATGGCTGAGCCTATTCAGGACGAAGGATCGGATCATCGGCGAACGCTGACCGTGCTTTTTGCTCGGTTCCCAAGCTTGGTGGCACTCCGACGGCCCTTTCCCGCCGACGCCGACGCCGACCCGCGCCGATCTTCTTCTCGATGAAACAACGCCGCGCGTTCGTGTGGCGCAGCCGTCCCGACGTGGGTGGATCCGGCCAATGGACACGTCGGATTTGTAAACGTTTGACAGGCGGCCGAGTGTCTCGGGGAACGAGTCGATCCGCGTCGAGAGACAAGGCTAACACTGTGGATCAGCATCGATCCTCCGCGTATCATCGCCCGTAAATCTCGATAAGAGGTCGCGCTGCTCGAGTGACACGTGTCCCCGGGCGGATCGAACGTTTCGAGCGGTTATGGCAAAAAACGAGCAAGATCGCTGGACGTGTCAAGGCCCGTCGACGTTTAGGTCCAAGGCGAGTCGCCGAGGACACGATGCTATCTCTTCGCTGTTCCCCAAATAGAGGCAGCAGCCTTTGGTCACGAGAGAGACGAGAAACCAGCTGGTATATAATACCAGCCAACGCGAATCCAAATCTCGATTATTCGACGAAAAAGCCTGTCATCGCGTCGCTCAAACGAGCCTCGTCGCAGCGAAAGGAGCGCCACGCGCGTTTACACGCCGGATAAATAACTCCGCTCGAACCGATCGCGCGTTTCGACACATCTTCAGGATTGTCGACAACGTTCGAGCATTCGATCGCGACGGGAAGCGACGAGGAATTGACGGCCGGCTGTTTTCACCGAACCTTTTCTCCGGGGCCCGCGCGCGGCCTGTTCCGCGCTAATCTCCGCGCTCGCCAGTTTCCTCGCCGGTCTCTGTCGTGCGTGTGCACGCTGCTGGCACGGCTATAAGGTTACAGGAGAGGCCAACCGCACGTCAGACGAGAGTCAACTAGTAGAAATCTCGTCGACGAATATTACACGGCGGGCGTTAATCGCGCTCGACGGGCGTGAAGCAGCGGCGTTAAGGAGGGAAATCGCTCCGCTCCGCGTCTTCTATTTTGCTTTCCTCCCGTCCGCTTTTCGTCCGCTTCTTTCCGCTCGATACCTATCGATATTCGCTATCGAGTGGAACGTCGAGAGAAAGAAACTTGGAATCGTGTCATAGATAGATTGGAAATTAAAAATTTGTCCGTTAAGAAATTCCGCGTGTCATGGTTTTATTAAATACTCTAGATTAGAAAGATCGGTGCGTTGCTATTTGTTGCTCGATTTAACACGGGAGAGAAACGGATGTATGATTGGTAAAAAGTATGTTATATTGTATTAAGAGTAACGTAAAACCGGGTTTATAGTTTTATATCGGTATCCACGGTGAAAAATGTACAGCCAATCTTTAACGACGGCAAAATATGTTCGCCGGCTTCGAAAGGGTATTATTCCGTTGGTCGGGTATAAAACGTTTTCCTCGCGAGCAAACATTTGGTAAAGCTTTCTCCTCCTTCGTCGATTCCCTGTTATTACAACTCGGCCAACTCCGCAGCACGTGTAGACCAGCGATTCCTCAAAGTCTACGACTAATCGCGTTACTTTTACCCCTGTTCCGAAGGCGTTGAACTTCGGGGAATACCCGCAGATGGTGCGACCGAGTTTCGGCCACGCGTTTCTAAATCACCGATAAAATTCTGATCTCCTCTAACCGTTCCACTTTTCTGGGACACCCGTCATGCGGGACATCCGTCATATACCGGCTAATGCTCGAAAATGACCGTCTATGCTCGATTCACGGTTAGCTGCGCTCGTTTTCCGCGTCCGAAAATTCCGAGTTCAACGTTCCGTTGCTCTCCAAGCGATCGGTCTTTACGAGCTGAGTTCCGAATCGATCGGAAGTACGAATACAACGTGGTTATCACGAAGAACGTGGAAAGCGGCCAAACGATACCATTACCCGAAATTGCGACCATGTTACGTCTCTCCGTTACGTTACGTCACTCGCGGTGAACAGCGGTTATTCAAAAAGTTCCCTGGCGATTTTCTCTTCGACGAACGATCGGCAGGTTTCTGGGATAGCAGAAAACAAGAGCCGTGGATTTTCAAGCGGTACGTGCCGGCGTTTTTAACCTCGCGAGACCCGCGGTGGAAGATAAGAGAAGGGAAGACGGGGAATAATACGAGGATCCGGATTCTGGTGTTTGTCGAACGGGTGAAAGAGGCCGGTTCAACCGCCGGAGAAAGGCTTCTTGTCTGTCCTTGCTTGTGAAAAGAGCGGACCGAGAGGGAAAAAAGGACCAAAAGCAAGAGTGATTTTAACCGAGAAACTCGCGTGCCTCGCGTCTATCAAGGTCTCGAGTGGTTCGTAGCCGCGAGCCTAATGGAACGACAACGTTAACGCGATACCTGCGTCTCGGAGGGGACCCCGAATCGGGGACCGAAACGAGGAAACCGGAGAAAAAGACGGCGGGACCGATAATGGAACAATGGGCCGGAGAATCGACTCCGGTGAACGCTTCGGAACGAACTCGTTCGAACGACGGCGTGACTCCTTCCTATTAGCCGTATCGGTAATTTAATTACAGATCGATTTACGGGCCGGCCGCTGTTGTGTTTCGCGGAGCGACATTTTTCCCGGCGGCTCGATTCGTCTCACCTGCCAGGCCTCGAGACGCGTATCGCTTTCTCGCGGAATTTCAAACGATAAATTCTTCACGGCCGGGAATATCGCCATCGCGGCGTGACGAGAACGCCCGGCGTCGCTGGCTCGAGAGCCACGAGCGTGTTCGCGGCGCGATCTCGGGCCCGTTGTGTACGCTTACGAGAGACAGGTACGCGTGACACGGATCGCCACGGGTCCCGCGGGACCACCGATTCATCGGGTATTTAATAACGAACGATCCGGCCGAGCACGCGCCTCGATCCGGCCGATTATTTTCTCCGGGCCCGCGCCGCGGAACAGAGAGACTCGCTCTATAAATTTCGTGCGCGAGGACAATCCACGATAAATCATTTTCCAGCGGCAGCGAACAACTAACGGTAATTGGTCTAGTCGATGCATAAGCACTACCTGGTCCTGGAGGTAGCGATATTAATGATCGCCGGCCGACGTGTACAACAAAGCCCCGTTGTTCGTTTTGCGGTATCGCGAGGATAGGCGCGGGTACACGCCGGGGCCCGTTTCCCTCCCACCGACACTTTCTTCCGCGAAAAGCAACCGCGCCGAGAGGAAAACGCCTCTCTGCCTTCGCTCTTACGTGACGTTATTACGACCCCGAGGAAACAATGCACACGCGCGGACGTACGTGCGCCGGTGTGCGCTCGATAGGCCGCGATTTTCTCCACCGGGGATAAATTTAGTAATTACGGCTACTAATTTCAACCGGCAATCCATCCACGCGATTAATTACCCTCGCTGCCGGCGCGCGGGCAATTTCGCGGCTGGCATTCGCGAGGGGAAACCGTGTGCGACGTAACGGGCCTTGCGACACCGAAAAATCCTCCATCCTCTTCGAACTTTCTTCCATCCAGCGCGAACTTTCCACGTTTCGACGGAGGGAAAGGGAGAAAAGCGGAAAGGGTCACACGATGTGTCACGGAATAAGCTAGGAATCGAGTAAACACAGCTCGGTTACGATAATCGAACAAATGATTTAACGAGCAGCTCTATTCGCGAACCGCGGGATATTAATGATCTCGGACCATCGAGAGGAACAAGCTCGGATTGTTTTCCTCCTACGGCCGTCACTTTCCTCTCTAGGCAGCTCGCGGACAGAAAAATGTCCGCTTTCGAGACTCGATCCGCGTGTCTCCGTGACCGTTCGGTTCCGCTCGCAACGACATCGGGAATGATAACTCGCTCGGTGGAATGCCTGCGCCAATGTGGAAGATAAAGTAGAGAGACGCGTTATATAATGGAAGACGCGCGTACCCAGCGCTATGACCGATGGACCAGCTCGGCGTTTCAGGATTAAGATCGATCGATCGCGGGGATGGACGGTTAAACAAGGGGAGAAACCACGGGGCCGCGAATAGAAGGGTAACGCGGGATGGATAACGTTAATGGATTCCCGTGGAAGCGGCGGATGGCGGTGAAACGAAATTTCGAGGACGCGAGCCGAGGTCGCGTCATTTGCATTGCTCGTGGTCGGGTCTATCCGGAGGTAGCGAGTCGTAAATTGAACTATATACCATAACAGATCTATCGGTGAAACCTGTCCGCGGTTAAAATAGATTCGTATGTAAATTTCGCTCGGCGCAGAGAGAGACAGAGAGGAATTAGCGATCTCGATACGTCCACGATGCTTCGAGGCAGCGATTTTTCCCTCAGACCGTGTCTCTTTTACGCCTCCGTGCAACGTTCGCGATGCAACGCGCTTTCCACAGCACCGCCATTTATAGACGAGGGCCCCTCGACGCCGACCTCCGTATTTTTCTCCGACGTCAATAGCAGATACGTATCTACGCGAGTGTTCCCCAGCCTTATCCGCGGGTTCAGATGGTTAACGATACGACAATTAAGTCCGCGTGTCTCCGCTAACGAAACCTTGTTCCGAATATCTATCGGACAGTTACGATCTATCGTGTTCGTTTCTCCGCGATAATGTCGGACACGCGGTCCGATTCGCGCGAGAACGATAGAACGGAAAATCGGCGCGGTCGTAACGCGCTATCGCGCTTCGGTCTCTTTCCCTCCGATCCGTATCTCGATCCGCGGATCGCTACGTTTCCGTCCACGCGTTTTCCGCGACGCGGAACAACGCGCGGAACGGACGCGAAGTAATTACCTGCGGCTAGATTCGCCGATGGTAATCGAACCGATTGATCACTCGCAATGCGGCATCTCTGAATCACGTTTGCGCGCGCGTCGGTTTCTGGACGCGTCGGTGGAAAGTGAAAATGGCTGACTGCCGTTTCGAAGCGCCGCGACGGCCTGTCATAGCCGCGTTGTGGCACCGTGACGGCCGCGACGCATCGATAATGATCCACGCGACTATAATTAGCCGCGGTGGCTGCGCGGATCGCCGATTAATCGGCCGGCGAAGAAACGAAGGAAGAAACGCACGGCGCGGATGATGCCGCCGCGTAATGATCCTCGTGCACGCGCTCCGATCCGCGCTCCGGCAATTAATAATGCCGCGCGGGGACCGGTGCGCGGTTAAAAAAAAGAAAAACTCTCCACGCCGATGAACTCCGACCTCGCTGCGATCGAGCTTTCTTCTTCCTCTTGGCCACGTGACACTTATTATTTCCCCTCGCGCGCGCGCGCGATAATCGGCTCCGGTGAATCTCTCGTTCTCGCGGGGCCCGCTACTACCGGTCCCCGGAGCCGCGCGGGAAAAATGACCGCAGTGTCGAGGATCGAGCAGCCGCGCTCGTAAATTTCCTCCGCGGAGACAACGCTTTCGTGCGCTCGGTCTCCCATTGGATGCACTTTCATCCGCGTCTTAATTTGTCCACGGGTGCCGGCGCTAATCTATCCGCGTCATTCGAGATTTCTACCATTTCCACCGCTGTGCCTCTCTCGATCTTTGTTAATCGCGACGAATCGCGCGTCGCCGGAGTTTCTCCAGGATCGAACGAATCGCGCGCGGGGGCACCCCGAGGTGCGGATTTTTCCATCGACCGATCGTTAAATTCGCCCGGTATCCGAGTTATCCAACCACGCACGCGTTTATACACCGTCGTGGTCGTCGTCGTCGTCGAGGATCGGGCCCGTTCGCTCGTTACGTCCGATGCAATTTATCCTGCCAGCTAGTGTTACTCTCCTGACAACCGGTAGTCACACTCGACTGCAGTTGACATCCTTTACCTGGATACCGAGGCGGCTGCTTCATATTCCTCGATTTACGTTTCTTCGTTAGCGACTGGCAGAACCTGATCTCGCGGCACGATGACATTTTCTACCCTGCCAGCGGCCGTATAAAACCGCCTCGTTCCAACTGCATCGCCGAGAATCCGCGTTTCCTTCGCGCACCATTTACCTCGCTAACGACACGCGACCCGCGCGAATTCCTTCGGTTTCTAATCGCTCCTTTCCTCTCCGGCCACGCTCCGATCTCGTCTGAATTTCCAAACCGACGCCACGTCTCCGTTAACAACGGCCTCTAAGTCTACAGGCGCGTCTGTGTGCGCCTCTAAGCGCGCGTGAACACAACAACACCGTCTCTCCTCCATCATCGCCGACCTTCGCGCGAGAAGCGAAGCCGCGCCGAGTCTGCCGCGTTCCGTAGAAAACTCTCGCGTACACACAATGTCGAACGGAGCTAATTTCATGGTAGTAGCCAGGCAATTAGTGCCTAACATCGTGGCGTGTATTAACGGCAATTTATAATACGCCGCAGCGGTACCGCTACGTTTGCCTATCGCCGATCGAGACCCAGTTCCATAAGCCGACGCGTTAACGACCGAATTCGTCCCGACGCGCACGCTCGGTCCGCGATTTTCCAACGCGAAGCGAGTTTTACCGTCTTCCCGCGGAAGAGGAGGCTCGGACGGCGGGATAGGTCTAATCCGAGAACCCACCGAACCTTTCTCCCCGTCGTTATTCCGATAATGCTCGCGCACGGCGCAATTTATACCGCTTGAGCCGCATTATCCCCGCGCTGACCCACGGAGCCGACGGCCCCGGCGCAATTGACATCCTTTAGTTGCCAATGCATCGGCTCCTCACCGCGTCATCCTCGTCATCCGCCGTTTTACCGTTGCTTGTCATTACGGGGGGATACCAGCCTCTCGGGTACCACGGTATCCATCCTCGTGACCCTGCTCTCTTCGCCCTCTCCGAATAACCTCCTCCTCCTCTTCTTTCCTTCGGCACGGTGCCGGAACAGCCAACAGGTTTCTCGGCGTCTCGCTGATCGTGCTACGAAAATCCTTCCCGACGATCCGTGGAAAGTTCCCCGGACTGGTCGCCGCGTTCGCGCCGTTTCTCCGTGAAATCGCCTGCACGTGGAAACTACGCGCGTGGAACAGGATCTAGCCGGAGAGATAGCGAATCGCCGCGATGTTCGCGCGTGTTCCCCGTGTAACGCGTAACGCTGGATCGCACGATGAATCGCGAGAACCGCGCGGAAGGATCACGCGAGTATCGCGATAAATCGCGCGCGACACCGGCGGGCTTTAGCCGCTGTCGAAAGCTCGGGTTTGGTGTCGTCTTCGTCGCGAATTCGTCGCGAATTGCGTAAAACGAAAAAGGGGTCGGATGGATGAGAAAACGATAATCGTGTGGTCTGCTTGCAGACAGCTTTTTGTCTCGCTGTCGCAAGCGACGGTGTCGTAACCAGCCGGCTAGTCTACCGATACTCTAATCGCATATTCGATTACACGAAACGCGCGTTTCACGCGCGTTCCTTCTTTTCTTTTCTGCGCCTTTGTAACAATTATATAACGCGATCCGTCTGTTCCGGTGAGAATCGGAGTCACCTTCCCGGCGTGGCCGACATCGGCGAGACTCGAGGATCGAGCGATGCTGGAATTCGAGGCGAGAGGAAATCGAAACGGAATACGAAACGGTTCGCCGTTTCTTCGGCCGGTTATCGCGCCGCGGGAACGAAAATGGGAGAAAAACGGGAGAAAATGAACCGCGGAAATTGGCGAACGAGCGGGAAGATAGAGGAGATGGAGCGATTCGCGCTAATCGTTGGCGAGTCCGCGCAAATTACGGACAATTGGAGGCCTCTTCCGTCGACCATTCGTGGGCATATGCAAATCCGCGACGGACGGGGCGTCGGTCGGTCGTCTTGTAGTAAGAGTAACGATAACTCCGCGCTCTATTTCGCGTACGAGGACGATCGTTTTAACGGACAATCAGAAGCAATTTCGCGGGAACGGAATTATGCCGGGGATTACTGCCGGCCGCGGGAAAAGACGGCGCGAATCGCGCTTTAATGCCGGCAATTTTAGCCCCGGCGACGCGCGAGAAGCTCACGCTAACGATTCGATGGATCGCCGGGGCAATTAAAACCGCCGATACGCGCGGGAAAAAATTGTCGGCGAGGGAAAAATTATACGGTTCGTTAACCAGACATCGGTACCGCCGCGCGGACCCGCATTAATCCGAAGGTTCACGGAAGACTCGCGCGCGCGAGCGCGCCGATAGCGCCGACGAGTGCAAATTAGTCCGCGAGTAGGCGAGTAATAAATACGAATTCTTACCGTTTCTCTCGCAGCGATGCTAAACGACGACGATAGGTGCGAAATTATTTTCATACTCCGGTGCGAAACGCGCAGTTTCCCGACCCGTTCCGCCATCCAATCGCCTCTCTGCACCGTCATATCCCATTAAGAAGCAAAAGCGTACGAGGAATCGTAGATTCTCTTTCTCCGAGATATTCCTAGCGATAGAAAGACAAAGAGAATTCGCGAAGCCTCGAATTTTGCAACAGGACTCGCTGTTCACGAAATAAACTCGAAACATCGAACGGAAGTATAAAGAAAAGCGCGATATTAGCGGAAGAGAGGAAACGAAAAGGAGCGGACTCTGGATGGAAGATCGATCCGTAAATTCGAGCAGGCAAAGGAAGACTTTCGCTAGCTGAAGGAGAACTGGAAATGGAAGCTCGGTGGACTGATGGTGCGCGGAGCTCGTAGATCGGTTGGTGGAACGTCGCCATAGAAAGCAAGGAGCAAGGTACACCTGCCGGTCGCGTTGTCAGCGCGGCGAGGAAGGGAAGCGGAGCGTAGGATCGGAGACGAGAGATCCAAGTACCGGGGGTGTCCATAAGGAAACGGAGAACGAGGCGGGTGAGCCGCGTGTGTTCTCCAGCTCCTCTGCCTCTCCTCTGCCTCTCCTCTGCCTCTCCTTTACCTCTCCTTCTCCCGCCGACCGTGGTATACGAGCGTAATGGACGAATGGGCAGCTGCTGGCAAGGATTTAACGCGCGGACCTGGGTGGTCCCGGATAGATACGTACTCGCGAGAGTTATACGTGCTCGCGGCGCTACGTATTCATAACCTTATCCACGCTCCGCAGAAAATAATACCGTGCGCCATTCATTATGTATACGTATGCGCCGCGCCGCGCTGCGCCGCTCTGCGCCGCGCCGTGGCCGCGCCGCGGCGTGTGTCCGCGGCCTGTGCATCCGAGCGGACCGCATGCGGCGAACGCGCGCGGCCGTGCTTTTCCCCTCGAAACGGCCAAGCGTCGACGGGCCGACGACCACGACGACGAACGACGACGACGCGATTCAGTCGCATGCCGGAATCGATCAACGCCGGATGCGCCGATGCTCGATATAATAAATGCTTCGGCGAATACGCGTGAGAAAGAGGAAACGCGCTCGCGATAGCGATCGGTTCTTCCTCGTTAGCGGAAAAATTTGAAATTCCTCTAACGGTTCCCGCAACTTCCTGCTCGGCCGCGCGGTATCTCGCGTGTCTCGCGGTCCGCAATTTTCCATCATCGATCTGCCTAATTTATTCGATTTTCTGCAACCTCCGGGTTATCTACGGTCTAATAAGGAATTCTTTTCCCCCCGATGGTGCGAAAAGAATCCTCGCAGCAAGGTACAAAGACCCGCGCGCGTAACGACTTCCTCCCGATGGCCGTCTGTTCGCTACAGCACTTCCAGGTATCCTCCGAGATCTTTCCCATGGACGGCGAAGAAAAGAATTCGCTCGATTTAAAAGAACAAAAACCGTCCATCCCGCGATGCTATCTGCGAAGAAATCCTGCGGTACTTTCACGGTTTCGCAAATATCGGCGATATTTTATCGGGCCGGTTTGATTCATGCGTCCATGCATCGCCTTTGTTCCGCTCCGTCCCGGCCTTCCTTTTGCCGGCCGTTCATCTTTTTCTCCTTCCTCCGCCGGCGTGTATCTCGCGTATTTGTCAAGTATCGCTCCGAGGGGAATCCCAGCGTAATTATACACCGCACTGGTCATCGTTATATAATTACACCGTGGTGGATACGAATTTAAACCGTGCGTTCGCGAGCTATCCGCGCGCGCGTTGGGCCCTCTTGCCCGTGGTCCGGCGTCCACCGCGTCTACCACGACGACAACCACCGAGGAGAGAGGGACTTCGTCGTTACCCTTCCTCGTGCTTACAATGAAGTCACGTTGAATCGTTGAATGCGATATGAACCGGCGTCGCTCTCGCAGCTCCGCTCTACCGGCCGATTTAATAAATCACGAAAGCGCCGCGTTTAATACGCGCATCTGTTCCATCGATAACGCCCGATACGCTTCGGACCCTCGGGGTCCGTTCTTTCGGGACGCAGCGTCGCGATTGGACCCTGGCCGGGTCGTAAATTCGAAAATTATACGGCTCGTTCGGCCTAGCAATCGAAATCGCGACCGATTTAACTCTGAAATTATGGCACCGTGCTGCGTCTGGTCTGCAGAGGGATCCTCGATTCAAAGGGAAATAGAAATATCTCAAATTTTCCCGAAAAATGTACCAGTCGAGTCTCTTGTTCGCGTTAATTCGGTAACATTTTGGTACTATTTATCACCGATAGTTTCGAAAATATAAGATCTTTGGGTCACCCAACAAATTTACCAAAACCGCTACCTCACGTAACGGGTATCGACCCGTTAAGAAATTCGGGAAACGAAAAGAGAAGTACATCGGCAATACCCGAAACGGTAAAAATACTCGGAATATCCTCGGTCGCGAGCTGACCCGCGCTGAAACGGGAAATGCCGAGAGAGTGAAACGGTGTTAAAAATAACCCTCTGCTCTTTACGTTCGATTACGTTACACTCTCGGTTTGTCGCGAGCGTAACTGCTGCAGAGGCCCAGGGAACGCGGAACGAACGGCGATCTTACGAAATTACCGTCTAGATGCATCTGCCCGACCGGTGCGTCTACTCGCGTTTAATTACCTAATTTCTCTTTAGGAACGTCTGCCTTTATTTGGCGTTCCATTAGGGGCGGCTGTGCGCGGCCGATCGTACCCGTTATACGGTTTACGAGGAATGGTCCGCGACGTGCTTTCTAGACACTCGACGAAGCTCGTTCCGTGCGCCGAGAGAGCCGGTGCTACATCAAAAGGTCCGTGGCAACGGTTAATATATGCAAGCCTCTTCTACTCGCCCGGCGTATGGCCGCGCGTATGCGCGATTCGACACCGTACCAACAGATGGATGAATAACGACAGAGTGGCAAATTGATGTTACAACGGATCGAAAGCGCGCCGGTGATTTATTCCCTCGTAAAAATGGTACTTGTGCAAATATTCCGTGGTAGCAGCACCATCGTCAGCGGCGATCATGCGTTGCTCGCTCGCGCGAGCACGCAGACGCGAGGGCACTGAAATCCTGACAAATATTTATGCACGCCAACGGGCCGCGTATTTATCGACGAGTTAAAAAGTATTACGGCCGAGCACGATTCTCTAGGCACGATCCGACTTCTCGCTCTTGCCGCCGCGCGCGCGCTATTATTCATCTTTCCATAAACACCGCGGCGAACGCGCTACGTGCATGCATCCACCGACACATCCCCGTAACAGATTTTCTTACCAGTCCCCTGTGCACGGCGAGCTTCTCGGCTAATTGCAAAACGAAACTCCGCGAACTACGATCGACTCGCCGTCCCGACATTCCGCGATCGTCGAACCTCGCGGAGCGGACACGCGAATACTTTTACAGAATTTATGGAACTCACGTCGGAAGATTGTCATTCGGACACTGTCGATTTGCCAGGTGACGCCTGGTCAATGGGAGTACACGCTTCGTATCTAGTTTCTGTACTTCTGAAAAGTACAAGAATCACGCTACGCAAGATTCGACGGCGCGTGCCGTAGTCAACGGAAATGTCGAACGCGTCGGACAGGTCGAGCTACCACGTCCGAACACCGTGAAGAATAACACGCGACTGAGACAGGAAAACATCCGCGAAAATTATCCGACAGTCTGCACGGTGTTTACATTGGATCCTGGCTATAGACCTCTATTTTCATCCGTGATACTCGCGCGATATTATTTCCTTTTCTTTTTCACTTGTCGCTATTTGACGTATATTAACGTTATGCCATCCAGTGGTAACACGTGTCATGGGAAACCTATAGAGAAAATAGAGAAACAGGATAGAGAACTCGTGAGAACTGACGATGAGATTAATAAAACATGACGAGGACCTCGAAGAACCGCTGGCAAGTGGAAGAATCTCGATTAGTATTAAGAACTATATAGATTTTACAAGAGTTTGCATAAAGAATCGTGGAAGAGATTTACAGAGCCGGAGTAATGCCGAAATCGAATCTCGAAAGAACGAATCTTACGCGGTTTCAATTCCCAAAAACTCGAGATAAATCTTCATTTTCGTCGGAATTACTCGAGCTGGCAAATGTCCAACCCGACTGGCAGAAAGTACGAGCGATCTGATAACCGGTGTGTAACGACGCGATACGAAATGAAACGTACCTCGGGATTCGTTGGCGATGCGTTAAACAGATCTTTATCTGCTCTTTCTCAGCCGATATTTCTCCCTTTTCCATCCGGAAGTGTCTGACAACGGGACGAGAACAATGGAACCGGCTTCGATGGTTGCTCGCTCGCTGCTGGCGACCTTGAGCGGCAATTACGAGGATCGTTATCGCAGGTGCGCGGTGGAAAGGAAAAAAAAGAAGAAGAAGAAGACACAGCGTTGACGCGGGGCCGGCAATTAAGGGCGGTAATTATCGCGTTGGTTTTGGAGGAGCGTGCAAGAGGCAAGAAAGAAATTACGACGGGCTTATCTGGCCGGAGATCGATCCTCGGCTTTCCCAAGCCGCGATAGCGTTCACCGTGGAAGATGAACCGTGCGGCCTACTTTTTCACCGTACCATGGAACACTAGGAGCAATCCACCCACGATATCCGAATGTAGAGCCTGCGAGATCTTGATCGTCCCGTTATTGTACGGCAATTAATCGCAAGTTCATCGTGCCTCGCGCCGGAGGTCGAGAATCGCGGAATCCTGGCCGCGGAGAACGCGGCCGGGTGAAGAATGAGGAAACCGAGGGATACGAATTAACATTTGGTTAACATTTCGACGGTCTCGCGAAAGGAACGCGGGGAGGGAGGGGAGTGGAAAGGGTAAAGGAAGGCAGGCGAATATCGAGAGGCCGGGGAAGATATTCGATAAATTCCATCGGGATCGTAGCGAGGAATGAAGCAATCACTTTCCGCGATAAGACGAGAGAGGCATCCTTTGGGAAAGGCGCGCGTAACCGAGGCAAGGAATGCATTTAAATGGCTGAATTGCGAGGAAAGTCCCGTGGACGGAACGGGACCCCACGCGCGACTCGAATAAACGCTTCCCGGTCTACTTTCGGAAAGTGAACGTATCCTTCCAAGTTAAATCTCTTCGAATATATGCTTCGTTCCATCGAGACATCTTTTATTTCGCCGCTGGTATCGGGTTTATAGATCGGCTACGTGACGGAGCGATCGGAAATCCGAGGGACTCCTCGGTCTAGTTTGCGTACGATCGGATTGTCTGTCGGGTTAATAAAGCGGCGTGGACGCGAGGAAAAAAATGTGGCATTTGTCGGGCGACTTTCTCCCGACACGTGCGCCGGGGAACGAAATTGGCAGGAGCGGGATCGCGGAACGATCTCGGAATCGATCTATCGGTAGATCTGGATGGTCAGTTTGGAGGGACGTGTGCGGTTAACGGCGGAGTCGGCACGACTCACGTCGACTTAATGAGATCCGTCACAATGCAGAGACACGCTGATGACTCACACCGCAGGAAGTCTACCCCGCGCGAAGCGAGACCGGATGTCTTCCGTTCTTCAAATTGGCACGAGGTGAAACGGAGTCAGTGACACTGCCGGTGACATCCTCTCCGTCGCGACGCGCCGTCGTTCACGAATTCCGTCCTCCCGAACTCTCGAGGGCTTTCCAATTTTCGATCAAGCGCGATCCGGACTTTCAAATCCTAACGACGATTCGCATAAATCTCGGCGCGACTTTCGCCGATGTTCCAGACAAATTTGACTCGCCGAATCGGCGTGTATTCGCGCAAAGTTACCGACCCGATCTCCCACGATCTGCCGTTGTAACGCGCCTATCTCGTTTCCTCGTGTTCTGTCCGTGACTGCTAGAAGAGCACGGCGTATTACGTGTACCAAGAAAGTGCACGCGTGGATGAATCACGCTGGAGGAAGTGCTTTTTTCCTCCTTTTCATTTTCGTGATTTTCAGCCGAGCGATCTAGGCAAACTGGCACAAGGTGAAACGAAGGAAACCGAACGACCACGCGAACAAAAAACATAACGGAACAATTTTGCCTGGCAGGTATCGCGTGTCTATCCGCCATTTACATCTACATTTCTAGCATTCAATTCCCGCGGCTCGGGAGAAAAAGTTTCGCCGGTTCTCAAGATCGGCACGATAATAAAATATGATGAACGGCCTGCTAATTGAATACCGAGAAAGTTACATTATTGTTCCATTAACAGCGCCTGTGTATCGCCTCCGTATTCCTCCCGTTTCTCGTTTTACGGAAAATTCCCCGTTTAGTATCTAACGAGGCGTATAGGAAGTCGTGGAATTAAGATACAAGGTAAATAAAGATCTCGGTAATTCTCCGTTTACGGTCGCTTCCTTCGGAAACCTCTCGGCAAAGCGGCGCGCCGCAGCTCGACGCCGGGAACGGGCACAAAAAATCGAGATATTTAGAAAACGCGTCTCGACGAGAAACAGATGACCGGGGAGTCCGCGGCTGCCGAATGAGCGATCGCGGTGTGCGAACTCGAGTGAAAGCCCGAATGAGTAATTCGGTTTGATCGGGATGCGTTTATCCGTCGGTCAGTCGGATCGCTCGAGAGCGGAGATTTAATATTCTAGGCTACGGCGAAAATTGGTATCGCAACGAAAGCGGTGAAAAGTAAAAATGGGGACGACGCCGAGCGCGGAATTTTTAATTAAACACCTGGAAAACGTCGAGCTCGGGTGCAACGGAGTTAATGATAGCGCGATCATCGATTCGAGCGTCGAGGTAATCGCTTCGAACGCCTCGCGATTATTCGACTGGCAGGATAACGTATAGTTAAGATTATAGCGTGGTTCTCGGTTTAAACTCGGTTTAAGAACACGCGAAAAAATAGTAATCGCGTATGTAACTGGCGACTAGATAATAACAATTTCGTTTCGCGTTAAGCGAAGTCACGTTTCGAAACGTTTCCTTTCCGGATTTCGCAAGAGACGTGGAAACGTTTCCATCGCGTCGGTGTCTGGCAATTTGCGAGAGAGAAAAGGGAGCAAAAGAAACGCGGACGAGGAGGTAGGAGGAGACGCGAAGGCGGATTATTCGTCACCGCGAAATTTCATACGACACTGTCAACGTGTCCCGTTTCTTCTCGCGTTGCAGCGCGAAAAAATTTGCGGGAGCAATGAATTCAGGCTGACCCCGGGGGACAGGCGAGCGCGGTGGAAAGGGGGGAAAAATATTCGCGGACGAATTCCACGGCCGGTGCAATTTCTTCGGGGCAGCGCAAACTGCAACGCTATATTAGAGGAATTGTCTGGATCGACTGCGCCTTGGAGCGTTGCCAAAGGCGCGAGATTACTTCGTTGATTCCTTCCGGGCCCGGCGATTCGACGCGACCGTAATTGCCGGGCTTCCGTGCCAAATTTACGGCCGTGCCATTTTGCCGAAAAGATCTAGGCATTTTAGAGCGTGTACCTTGGCACGTCGCGAAGCGCTATAATATTCATCCGCAGCGTTATCACGGCGCCCGCCCCTCATCCTCGGCGGCCATTTTTCTTGGCCCCAGGCTGGAGAGAGGTCGCTGGGACTCGGTTATAAATCCGAGGTAAATGCGTTTCCGTGGCGAAACGAAACGGTATTCTCCAAAGGGACCAGACACACCGCGGTCCCTCCGGCACATCTGACGCGTAACGAAGTTTCCAAAAAAGGAATCCTCCGCGAAACAATTTCTTCCGACCGGAGTTTCGCCTTCGGAGCCCTCGTGCAATCATGTCCCCTTCGTATATCATTCTCCTCGGCAACGGCTCTCCTCTTTCTCTCTCTCTCTCTCTCTCTGCTACCCTTTCTCGAGACCCGGTAGCCGCTGGTGGATTCTTGCGGACGAAATTCCGAGCCGCTGATGACCGAAGGGAGGAGAGAGGACGTATAAATCGATTAGGCCGCAGACGTGCTAGTTGTCGATACGATAAAGAGAAACGTGACGTTGCCTTATGAACGGCAGGAGACCAAGGACCACCAGCAGGAGGGTGAATCGGGAAACTCCCTTCCCTACGAATTTCGCTCCCCGAATACTTCGGATGTTCCTGTCAGGGTTAACTCTTTCTCTGAAACGCCGATCGATCGTCGAGAAGACGTTCCACGGAGAGGTTAAACCCAACGCAGAATTATTCGGGGAGTTTACGAATCGAAGGAAACGTTAGGTTTTTTGCAAATAAATTCGAGCGTTAAAGCGTTTTACAGCACTCGGTTCGCGGCGTTTTACAACGGAGTTTAATTAGCCTCGAGAGGCACTAATTGCCGAGCGTCGATACGAGGAGCTCGTGCGTCGGAACATCGGGGGAATCCTCGAGGAGGAGCCTCGCGGAATAATGTAACTAATGCAAAGTGCCGCTCGAACGCTCCATCCATCCGCCTCGCCGTTGATGGTATGCTCGGCACTCGAGTTTGCGCGAAAGTTTCGCGAACGGGGATAACGGTACCGCGAACTCCGCCAGCGTTATCGTCTCTGGGCGTAACGGCGGATAAGAATTATCGCGATAAAAGCCCGAGCACGCGAAGAAATTCTCTAGAGCTGATTACGAACGGCGAGACACACCGGAGATTCGCGAGTTCGCAGGTGGAGGCAAAAAAGTAAATCGATCTTCGATCTAACTCGAACTCCATCTTCCTTTTCTCTCTTTACTTACTACTGTCCGTCTCTGTTTCTCTGTCTGTTTCTCTGCGAAGAGGAGAGACGCAGCAAGATTGCTACATCAGAAACGCGTTAACGGGTTGGTTTGGTGTTTTTCAGACCCCGTGATGCCACCGCCGCCGAGTGTTTGGAATCGTTAGCAACGGGCCTGGAAAAATGGCCTCGATGTTGGGAGACGGGACGGGCCCCGGAGGCTCGGGACCCTCCCGATGCCTCTTGCTGTTACAAAGGTCCCTGGCGATTCAGCTGACCAGGGGTCCGCCTCCTCAGGTTCTGAACGCCAGCCAACGGGAGAGTCCCAAGGAGCATCCAGCCGACGAGATGTGGATGTACGATAAAGGTTACAATTTGTTTCAGGTGAGTCGACGTACACGCCGCGTTATCCGGAATTATCCCTATACGTACTTCCCTAGCATAGCCCGCGGAGCGCATTCCAGCGTTCGAGCTAGCCGGCCAGCTTCGACATTTTTCCATGTAACGATCCGTTACAACCGTACCGCGGCTACCGACTGTCCGTCCATTATACCGACCACTTCCTTTTTTATTCGCCGGCAAACACGACTAGTTACACGGTTTATGCCGTGCTCCGAGGGGTAGGCCGTTCCACGTGCGCTCCGCCGCGGCGACATTTCGTTACGCTGTCGCGTCGCCGCGACGCTTCCGTCTCTCTCTCCGTCTCTCTTCGGCCGAGCGGGTGCGCGCCGGTAGAAATTACTCCTGGAAAATGGCCAGATTAGGCGTCGACCACGTGTACGCGTATCTGCATAAGAGCGACGGAACGGACTGTTGTACCCCTCTCGCGAAACTGGACTCGCGCTCGTTTTTACAACTCAGCGTTTCCGAAGCGAGATTGGCGTTGATTGGATGCACCGTTACGCCGGAATGAGACAATATGAATTACGAGCAATTTCGCCGGGCAACCTTAACGGCGGGGCACAGGACGAGGCAACGAGAGTTAAGTGGCGGATGTTCCACGGTCTCGTCCACTCTTCCACGTGTCGCAATCCTTCCCGCGAGGCTTCCTTTCGCGTGTCCGCTCCGATTTTACGCGACAAAGCCACACGTCGACGCCTGGCACCGTATTATATACGTGAGCGGGTCCCTCGATAAACAAACGATCCATTGGCAATTTGACGAATCGACGCGGTCGAGACGACGGGGGTCGTTGATCGACCGCATGCCTACGCTTCTTTTCTCTGCGAGTTAATTTCGGAGGGGTCGGCCGCAGCAGGTCCTCCCTGCCAGGCAGAGGAAATCAAATTGGGACACGCCTTTCAGCGGCGAGAGCGCTCTTCGCTTTCAATGAGTACTCGACGAGGGTGGAGCACCCTCCGGGGGAACGTTAACCACGGCTGCTGCGAGTGGCGAGCGTACGAAAAGAACGCGATGATAGTTTAGCATCAGCTGGAATCCGTTACAACGCCATGGAACGCACCTTTGCGTCCGTTTCTTTGAAGAAAGATTCCTTTAACCCGAGAAAATAAATCTCGTCGACCCGCTGCGCCGCCTTTTCATCGTTTCGCGTTTTCTTTCGTGCGAATTTCGAATCGCAGGGATGGAAGTTCGAAAGAAGAATCTGGGCCTCGAGGGGATTCGAGGTATACACACGGATAAGGGAGTATTTCCTTGGGAGTAAAAGTCGGATAGGAAACGGCGAATCGAGGAGAAACTTTCGCGAGAGCTTTCGTTTGCCTTTTTTCGACGGAAACGCGAGCCATCGAGGGTGAATATCGGAGATCAAAGAGGTCCAAAGGCGATGCTCGGGAGGGAAGGTGGAATGGCGAATGGAAGACAGATGTCGGCGACGAAGAAAAGGCGGCGGAGGAAGAATCGATAATGGCGTCGGCCACCCCTCGCCTTGCTTTGCATATCGTCGCACGATCGCACCCCGTGGAAAGCCTAGCTTCTTCCTCCTCTTCCCTCGCTCCGCGGCGACTTTCTTTTAGGCCTCGGGCCAGAAAGCGAGGCGGGAATATAGCGCGCGAGTGGCCGCAGTTTATTGGCCGTTTTCTTCCCGGCGAATAACGAAGCGCAGAATAGTTGGAATACCGGCGCCGTAGATCGGCCACGATCGTTGGGAAAGAGTGTGAAACGGTGTCGCGTCGATAAGAGAGGCATAATCTCCGGAGCGAATTGGATCAACGCGCTATAATTGTCAGACTAATTAGAACGGCGGCAGAAACCGCGGCATTTACAACCGGCGTTATCGTTTCACAATACGGGGACCAGCTTATTTATTGCCACCGTTAATTATTGTTCGCCGCGACTCGCTCGCACAGAGAGATATTATCGACGTGTGCCGGAGCGATCTCGAGCGGCCGCGGCACAAAGATTCCATCTCGGCTCCGCTCGGCCAAGTACGCGCCGCGTTCTCCTTAGAATATTATTACACCGGGTAACAAGTACCAGGGGCTTAGATAAATATCGACCGAATCCGATTGTGCCTTTGCTCGTAAATTTCGCGCGATTGCACCGGGCCGAAACTTCGACGCGATTAACGCGGATAATTGCGCGCCATCGATCCCAGCGATCGGCGTCGCTTTCGTCCCGGTACGGATTCGCCGATTATTGAGACGTTAAATTAAAATCGGCCAGGCCGCTGGAAAACAAGGGCGTATTATAATTAGTAATATCTGTGAAATGATCGGACATGAAATTAAACCTGTCCCGCGGAGTGAAAGCGCGACACACGAGCGCTAACCGACAGCGGCCGTGCGCGCAGCGTCGATTTTGCCAGAGCGCAACGGGATACTCGGATTATTTGAGAATTATTCGAGGAAACGTTTTATTCCCCGGGTGGATCTCGCCCTCGCGAATTTCCCGAAACGAGGGAAGACCGTTCGACCCCTATCGCCTACGCGTGATAACAAGCGTCGATATTTCGTGGAAAAAGTCCCCATCTTCTCTCGATACGCTCCGCGATCGTAATCTGGAGCTTACACAAGGGGCGAGCAAGTTTGCTCAGGGTCGCCGTAATCAAGCCAACTTTGGCGATCGATATCAGGACAAACTTTACTTTGAGCCTTCGTACTCGATATTCGGATGAACGATTCTCCCGGTACCAAACGCGTCGCTCGACAATCCTAGAAACGAATCCTCTCTCGTTCGATTATAAACGCGTCTAGTCTCTCCGGTGCATAAACAACGTGCTCCATTACAGAGCGGAGGAAGGAGCGAAACCTTGCCTCGTCTTATTGCGGATATTATGCCAGGAACACGCATATTTGCGATACATTTTCCGCCTGAACGTGAAACACGATCCGAAAGCGGACGAGTCGTCTCGTTGCTGGATGCACCGGAGGGAATCGCGTTACCCGGTCGTACGCGGAAATGAATCGCGGTAAAACTTCGCGGACTGACTTCGAGCGCGAACATCGCGACGAAGAAGTGGAAAAAGAAGCGCCGGAAAAGCGTGGTTCCTTTTGGAAAACGGAAGAAACCCGGAAGGAGGTGAAATCCGCGAGTCTCGATTTACCGTTGCACCAAAAAGTCTTGGCGAACGCGTTTGTGCCATTCAGGCTGGATCCAAGGGGGCGTTTAATATCGTCGTAAAGGCGTTAGATATTTCCGCGGGACACCGATCAGACGTTCTAGGGTTATCGATCTATGCAAATTCGTATCGATAGTCCCACGCTTTCTCGACGAAAACCGTCGGCGTCGGGGTTATTCGGCGACAAACGGCTGGATACTTAGCTCACGCCCAGCAGCCATTGTTTATGCATTCGGATAACATCCGGTTAACGGTAGCCGGGTGAAATTAAACCGAGCAATAGGATAAGGCTGAAATCTCGACGCGTGATGGATGCTCCGCTGATACCGCGTTAAGGAACGAACCTGTGTACACCGGCGTTGCGCAACTGTACCGCCTGCCTGCCGCATTACACATGCAACACGCGCGTAGATCACATTCCGCGTGTGTCTCGCATCCCAAGTATACGTCGTTCCGTCTATCGCGCAAGATACGTGGATTTCCAAGAGACTTCTCTAACGATCCCGCCGCACCACGCGGAAATACGTATCAACGGCCGGGTTTTAAGTCCCAACTCGATGTGCCTCGAGTCTCGGGGTCCGTGTGTCGGTAACACAGGTGGAGAAATTGGGTTCCACCGAATATTGCGACAGTGGGGGACCTTGATGCTCGAATCTCGGCCCCTGCTAAAGCCGTTTCGCGATTACTCGCACACCGCGCGCCGAGAAACGTGTTCTGCCTGTGGGATACGCGGAACACGTTTAACTCTTGAATTTCAATTCGAAATATCCCGACGTTCCGATTCGAAAGATCCGGGAAATGGATAAATCGATTGAGACTGCGACTCGGGATTGAAATTCGAGACATTCTCGAAATTGAGGGATCGAAGAAAGGTCGAAGAAAGATTGAGAGGAATGTTTCGAAATTCCCGCGCGTCTCCTGGAAGAATAATTAGCAAAGGTAGAAGAGTGTATCGCACGGTAGGAGAACGATCTCTGGAGGATATTAGCAGCGTGGAAATGGTGAAAAGTCTGGCGCAACCTGCCGGCTCGCGGGTAAAACATCTCGATAAAACGATAATTTCCTCGGGAACGGACCTCGTTAGACCGTGAACAGTTCCTGGTCGATCTTGGAAATAGTATTCTCGGCAACTGGTAGAGCAAGTATCGCCGGCTAGAACGCATGTATGACTGGCCATGTTCGAGCGCGCACGGGCGCATGCGCACGTGCACGTTGCATCTCGCCGGAAAGGTTTCTATGGCGGGCAAGTCGTAAAGATGCAATACACACGCGGCCGAGTTCCTCGTTTCCGCGCGAGCATTCGCCCGACGCAAAACGCCGTGAAATATGCATAAAGATAAGGGACGCCCTCTCCGAGCCGAAGGAACTCCTTTGGTCGCTTAGGTTGGATTACCGGCCGAGCTGGACCACGGCTCGCAGCCCCACGGCGATTTAGGATCCGTTCATGCTGATACGCCGTGAATCCCTTACCCTCTCCTCCGTTCTAGTGTCAGTTTGAGCAACAATGCCTCTCTCCGCTGGCGAACAATACAATGGGCCGCATATATCTCGGCGAGCTTTGCGCAAGCTCTTGCCAGAAGGAGAAGAAGAAGAAGAAGAGGAGAAGAAGGAGGTGGAGGAAGTGGTGGAAGAAGTAAGATCGTTCTATAAATTTCGATCCGACCAAGTCTCTCGTTTAATTCGTTTCCAAAAAGATACCGGAAATATATCGGCAACGAGGGTTCCTAAATCTCTGTAAACGACTCGAATGAAACGCGAATTGCCATGTTCCCTTCGAATTATCTTTAATACGTCCGGTGTTATTAACACACGAGCAAAGTAGAGACGCATCGGCGAGGATTTCGGTAGCGGACAGAACGCGTGAAACGACTAGTCCGATTTGCATAAGCAACGGTGTGCACGGAGCATAAAGAGGACACCTGGACTGGCGGCAGTCTGTTTACGCGGCGACGCGTGCTTCCTAATTAGGATTTAATTCCCTTGCCAGATCGGCGGATCCTCGTTGCGATAAGCTACGCGCAATATTTACCTTGCGCCTCCTTCGTTTCCTCGCGCGAATCGCCGCGATCTGTCCTTAAATGACCGTTATTACGATACGTTGATCGCGTTACCTTGAAGATGGCCGATGCAGCAATCGAGCGGACACTTTCCATCCGCATGGCGATTTCTGCCACGAGCACAGCCGCAAAAACACCGTGCTTTTGTGCCGGCCTTCTCCGCCCATAACCGCAGTGTAACCAAGGATACCGGTTTGTTACATTCACTTCTTTACGATCTCAACAGCCGAGACTCCGATATTTGATTACAAACATTTTCTACAGACGCGTATAACCGTCGGATAACATTCGGAGCAGAGGACGCGTTGCGCCGCGTCGCGTCGCCAGCCGTGCGTCGTCCCACGAAGATTCTAGAGCCGCCGCCTAGACTCTCGACGCACCGGCTGAAAAATCGCCGAGAAGGAAGCGGTATCGCCCGGGAAATCCTTCCTTTTTATTGCATTTCACTTCGCGCCGCTTTTTCCTCGAATACTCTCGATTAACCGTGAAGACCGGCGGTTTAAATCGCGGCAAGAAAGCGAAATAAAACGGGTAAACAGACAAAACCGTTTAAGAGAACTTTCAAACGCTCGGCCAGCACAGAGCCGGTCCCACCACCGGCCTGTCTCCTTCTATCGCCGCGATACAGCCCCGACAGCGGGATTAAAAAAGTCCCGGGGTAATTGGCAGCAAATTTCTTCGTCAAACATACAATTTTCGAGCGCATTAATCAAATCGCGCGACTGCGAGTCGCGCTTCTTAATATGCCGCCCAGGTTCGCCGCATCCGATCGACCGAGCAGTTCATGACGAGTCTCTCACGTGCGTCGTCTAATCCGACCGTTACGCGTGCTACGACCACGATCACGACCGACGCAAATGGCGTCCCGTCGAGGAGGTAGGAGAAAAGGAAAGGAAAAAGGGGAGCATCGACGCAGCTTCGAGATCCGATCGAGGATATTAATTAAGAAAAAGGAAATGTCCTCGATACAACGTCGCGGTATCGAGGCTCCGCGTTGACTACAGTGTCGGTACATCGATGTCTGCTCGACGATTAAGATTACACGGCCATGACAGCGAGACGCGTCGTTCTTCGAGCGAACGACCCAGAGGAACACGGCTATTCCGTAATCCGGACTCGGTTACGGCCAACTTCCACGGTTGTTTACCTCGATAATCGACCAACGAGATTGCCCGTTCGTTCCCCCAAATGTAATATCGGAATGAGATCCTCGCGACCGCTTCTGAGCGCCGATCGAGACGCGCGCGGCGGTCCTCGACGACTTCGTAAATCAGCGTCATGCCGTGCAGCCGTGCACCGTGAACAGACGCGACTTTTATCTGCAGCGCGAGAACTCGTTTATCCGCAGGATGCCCATTCACCTCGCAGACGCGTCTTCCTTTATTTGTTTGCCAATTTAATTGCGAAAAAATCAACGAGACCTAGCCCCCTCGCCCGCCGAGCCGCGTGCTCCCTTTCCGTCCCACCGATCCCCCAGTTTCAAGTTTACGATGACATAGAACGACGTTCCCGGCAACCCCGGCTACCCATTGGCGTCCCCATCCATGAAACATCTTCAGATCCCGCGGTATTGTTCCTTGGATCCGAGGGAAAAGACACTTGCGTCGAATCCTTTGAACTCGACTTTAAGTTTCACTTCACGAGAGAAATTTTTAAGGAAGATTCGGTGTAGTTGAAATTTACTTGCGAAAATAAGATCGATAGGGTATCGTGCAAGGGTAGATCGGTGAAATTGATAGTTAATTCAGCGATATGTAGGATATTCACGAGTAAATTCTAGATATGAGCCACGGTGGCGCTAGTGAGTTGGACGAAAAATCGTTAGGACCCTTCTCGATGTTCACTGGCTAACCGAATGGGTTAAGATTGATTCTCGATCGGTGAAACGACGATACGAGAAGGTGGACGCCTATGTGGAGTAGTCGGGTACGTAGTTACACCCAGTTAGACCCCTTGCTCTGCATTGCGTTCGCGCGAACGCGCGCGCTGCGCTCGCGGTATTAGCATATAAATTATGTTATCGTGATTTATGTTCGCGAGCCGCGTGCCCACACAGGCACTGGGGGGCTACTGATTAAAATTCGACGACGACCAGATCGCCAGGCCTATCAGCCAACCAACATTTTTCCATTTTCCCGCGACTTTCCATCTTTCCAGAAAAACACCGGCACTCCTTAATCGGTCTAGAAACGTGAGACTTTTACCTCGACCACATCCGAACTCTCCTCTCTCTCGATATTTCGGTTACTCGAGTCTGCCACGTTCGACGCGGGGAGAAATATGCAAATTAAGTACGAATCGAATTTCGAAGGTACGCGCGGGGTTCAACGCGAGACTAATCTAATTCTCGGGTGTATCGATCTCGACTTTGGGTCCCCTTCGACGGGACCTTGACCCTCGGTGGTCGAAATGGCCGCGATTCCCCGTTAGCCCACGGACGATCCGTCACTGGCACTTAAACCACGGAGAAAAAGTGTGGCAGGACGGTTCCCATTGTCGAACTGGAGAACCGACTTCCTCGAGGCGTCCATTTCTCCGACTCGTCGCGAGGTTCTTACGGCCTCTCGTAGCCGAGCCTCTAAAAGGATAAGCATGCTCGCGAGAGCATGGCTAGCATATTGCATAATAATTAGTGGGCAGCCAACGACCGTATACCCTGTAGAGTGAATTGCCGCAAGTTCATTGCCGGCAAAGAAATAGCAATATAAACGTAACGTGCAGCAGGATCAGCCAGCCGATTAGCAACGCTATTGCGAGAGCTCTCTCAGCCTCTCCCTTCTCGCCTCTACTTCTTTCCTTCTACACGCGTATTTCCAACCGCTTTCCGCGTCTTTTCTTTCTTTTCCCTCGCGGCCGAGCGTTATCGGAAGCAATGGTCGCCCAAGAAGAACCACGATCGAGTTTACGTACCGTTTACACGCTCTTCGAACAGCTTTTTTCGCGTATCGTTCGCGTTTTTCCCTCATGCGTGGAAAATAACGAACCGATCTCGTTGTAGTCGATTCCTTCTCGCATCCGTGCTTGTGTCAGACGATTCGCCTCCGAAGAGACGGAAGAAATCGTCGAAATCTCGCTATCCGACGATCGATCCAGAGATCAAGGGGTTAATCGGCCTGTTAGACCACAGAGTGGCGGCGACAACGTAACGAAGAAATCGCTTTCTTCTCCGATGTGCAGCGGAGCAAGAAAAGCGGAGTTGGAAGCGATTGGAAGAGGTCTGGACGCCTGTCGAGAGGGAAAAGCAGATCGACGAAGGATGCGGCGAAATCGGTGCGGTCCCCGTGGACGTTACGAGACGGCGTGATGGCGACAACTCGACGGAGGAAAGGAAGCTTTGACGCAACCGAGGCAGTTTCACCTGCCGAAACGAACGATCGACCGATTCCCTGCAGCCGGTCGAAACTGCATCGGGGAATTGCGAGATCCGCGGCCATCCTTGAGGACGCCTTGACACGGATAAACCTGTTAAATCATCGCGTTAAGTAACGTCTTAATGAAAGGTGAAATGTTACCGCCGATCCTTTCACGCGTTTTGTAACTCCGTTATTGTTTATCGCCGAGATTAAATCGCCTATACGATTCTCCGTGCCTCTCGATACCTTTTCCAACCGTGCCGGGTTTCGTAACCGCGACGATACTAATCGTCGTTCCTCTAAGGATTTAGGAAAATTTCGTGTTAGTGCAATTAACGCGTTTAGCAGAGAAGCGAACGAACAAGGCGATTATCTCTGCTTTCAACGATAACGACGTATTTATCGACACTCGCGGTTTAATTACGGGAAACTGTGCATCGCGCAATTATACAAACTTTGCGCAAATTAAATTACGTTAAATCTAATGGAAGTATAATTCGCGTTTATGGAGTTAGCGAAACTCGCGACGAGTTAGGCTCGTTATCGCGATATAAATACGAATGCAGGATAGAATCGCTATGAATGGTTGCGTCTACGAAGATATTCGATCTAAAATAACTCGAAAGCTCGTCGTTCGAGCGAATTTCCTATTCCGGTTTCCCATTTTAACAACGTTAAACCCCGAGGCGAGCTGCGAGAGCTAATTATGTCCGCAAAGCGATTTCTCGTGCCGCAAATTCCGAAGGAAACCAAGCGCTCTGTAATTATCGGCGCAACGAGATGTCACGAGCAAGAAAATTAGCCTGCATTCGTATCGCCGCAGCGACAGATAAATAAAAATACCGCAAATCTTTCGATCGCGCTGGCAAAGCGTTAATTCCTCCATGGTCTCGACCGGACTCTCGACTTTCAGAGGCCCCGGTCATTTTAACGGGACGCGTTTTATTATAACGTCACGCGTGCAAGGTAGTTCTCGAACTGACATTGGCGAAAAGTCACGCCTGGAGAGCACAAGTGCCATTACGGTCGATACACGGCGGTATTATTCGCGAGGTTTCGGGGAGAGAGAGCAGCTCGTTGAACGCTTTCAATCGGGGCTCGAGGTGAAAAATGTCCTGTCAGGTGCAGCGAGCCAGACCCCATAGAGGGTCCTTCGGTATGGTCTGCGTCCAACGCGCAAACAGAGAACGGGAACGCGAAATGGAAAAAAGAGAGATGCCGGGAGGTGAAAAGAAAAGAGGGAGAGAAGGAACGAGGGGAAAACGTTTTGTCAGTGCTGTGCACTAAATTGGTCGCGAGATCGATGGCACCGGATATGGTAGAAAGTCTAATTAAAAATAAACGATTTTAAGGAACGGTAGAAAGAACGAACGAACGAACGGCTGGTCGCTCTAAACCCATAACGATTCGATAAGGCTGGAAGACTATAATTAAATTCAAGTTTCTTGAACGCGATGAAATTTTAGATTCGAATTGCGCGCGGACGTGGCGTTTAACGGTCCTGTAATTAAATTAGTTGCAGATAGAATTCGAACAAGGTTGCAAGGCGAGAAAGTAAACGTGATTAATGGTCGAGGAAGCGTGGAGGAAATGGCGAGAGATAAGAGGACGGCAAAAACCTATCGATTCGTGATAACTGCGAGAAACGTACTCCCATGGGTACGTTAAACTAGAACAGTGCAATAACCGCTTTCATAGAGCGAATACATTATACAAGGACGTTCGCGCAAGTGTATCAGCCGTGTACCGAGTTCAGCCGAAACGAGGAATTTTCCAGCAACGATCCCAAAACCGGCAATTCTTATCCCGGCATAATAGATTGCGTAAGGAAACATCGGCTTTCTAACCGTTACATAAACGCAAAGCAAACGGTGCGACATTGTGCTCGTTGGACGCCGTTAATCTTCCATTCCGTCGGATTTTTCGATCAACATGAAAAGTTGTGCGTGATTTACGTCCGACTCTCCTCCTATTATCTCTCGGATAGAGACGGACATCGCGGAAAGGACAAAAGCGTAATGCTCTGTCCGTACAAAGGCAGCAATGAATCATGGTAGCTCGTGAATCGGCCAATCGATTCACGAGCTTCTCCCTAATTTCACGGTTTATCGTGGAGCACGTAGCGACAGAAGGAACGAAAGGAAAAGGGCAATAGTCGGTGAAAATCCTGCGGGGCCATTCGTTTACGAGCACTGTCTGGCTTATTCGACCCCCATCATGGCTTACGCCTGTATATACGAGCCGTAACTACGCGAATCGGGGAAAACTACGAGGGTGGCACAGTTTCGGCGGGAGTTTACGAGAAGGGTGGACGCCAGCTTGCTGCCCCGTGGCACTAAACACTTAACCGCGCTCTCTCCACCGTATTCCACCGAATGGATCCTAAGATTCTATCTTCTTTACGACCGTCCTCTCCCTCCGGAGTGGAGGAAGATGATCGCTTGGAAAGGGACGACGGTAGCCGAGAATCGGCGCGACTCGAGTTTCGCCCGAGACACGTGTTTCGCGACGCGTGTTTCGCGACGCGAGAGAAAGACACCACGGCGGCGCTTCGAGGGAAACGGGATCGATTTCTGATAAATTTTGCGAACGTAATATCGTTACGAGCGTTATTATATCCGATCAGATACACGCCCGACAATCTGATCGCGTAATTAAAGTCGAGGCGTATTAATGGTTTTTCTAATAGCTGTCAGGTTGAACGACTAGTTCTACTACGGGTGAGACGTAATTCCCCGGCGAATAAAACCAGCCCCGATCCACGCGATTACTCGCGCAGCGGATACCGGAGAGTGTAACAGAGGTTGGAAATGGTTTTCAGAGCTTCTTGGAGGCGAACTCCAAATGCTGGTGGAACGCAGCCCTGGTGGACGCAACCCGACAACTCAGGTACAAGGGTCACGTGTCACCTGGCGTGCTGATGGTCGGTGGACCACCCTGTGCCCTCGAGGTCTTGAGGGCAGCCTGGGCTCGGAATGTCCTACGACCGCCGGCCGATCACGCGATAACTTGCCTCGGTAAGTACCTTCGCTGCGATTAGCCCTCGACTTTTACCATCGTCCAGCTTCGAACCAAGTTGTTACGTCCATGAACCAGACCTGTTCCATCCGACGCGATTAATCACCCAACGATGTATTTCGAATGCTAATGAAACTCGGATCGGACGCATCGGCGACACGCGTCGATCGTATCGCGCGCCGAGAGAGCATCCGTCCGATCCGGCTGAAACAGAGACGCCAACAGCCGCGGCAATAAACGGAATTGTTATGCCACGTGGTTGTATGTTTCTCGCGTCGTTAGGGGGAAGCGGATGATAATGCAAATTGGACGTGGCGTTAAGTTCTCGCGCGCGGACGAATGCTCGCGCGGCGTGGATCGCGCGGTGGATCGCGCGCGCGCGTCGGTATACGTTTAAATCGAGGAGGGCAGCGTATCTCGCCGACTTTATCTTTACGCAACCTCGGCTCTCGCATTATCGGCGCCGCTTTACCGCGTTCCTTTGTGCGAGCATTCGAGTTCCAAGGGAGCCAGCCCCGGGTATTCCATGCTCTTACGCGCTACCACGTGCTACCGACTATCGTTAGCTGTCGTCGTTCCGCGTGTCGCGGCTAAACGCCTCTACGAAACTCGTTTCCACCGGCGCAGTGGAACAGGAACACGAACCGATACCGTCGATACGCCCTATCGGATACACACCGCGCCGTTGTCGTGCCGTTTTTTTTTTCCTCTCCACCGCGCATTTTTCTCCGCCGCGCGCGCGCCTGTTATTCATCGATGCGCTTTCCACCTTCCCTTTTTCATTCCGCGCCCTATCATTTTTCCGAGCCTCGCCTTCCCCTCGCTCGGTGTACCTACACCTACGCACCGCATACGTCGCGTAACCGAACGTATGCTAATGCGTGTAAGTCGCGGGCAGGCATTGGCGTAACGGCGCAATTAATAACGCCGCGGCCGCAGAAGGACGCGGAGGATCGGGGTCGCCGGGATCACCTGCGCGGATCGTCCGATTTTCGAGCCGATCGCGTCTCGCCCCGCTTGTCACACCTACGATCGGTAATAATCCTCGCGGCTCTTGGAATTCGCGGCTCGAAACGGCTGTAAAACGACGCAGTTTTATAGCACATGCTCCGTGTGTTCGCGGCCAGTTATCAAAATACCTATAAAATATACGGCTCTGGCGTCTGGTCCGCCATGAAACTCGAGCCTATCGTAACGGTAACGCGACGACGAGTCGCCGAGTCATCCGATTCTACGCTTTATCCAGCACTTTGCTTGGCTAAGATTTCCGCTTTATCAGCGGGATTTTACCAGCCGCCGGCTGATAAACGCGTTCAAACACGCAGCGGGGTGCCTGCCTCTCGGTTGCACGCGCCTATGCGCGCGTCCCGAGCCCGATTCTCCGCTCCAGCGGTGTGTCTCCTTGTAAAAAGCCAACGATAGCCTGCTACGTTCTACGTCGTTTATCTGCTCGGATTATAGAGCATCCGTGGTATCTGGGGGCCGCTTTCCTTATACGCGCTCGCTTTTCTTCCTCTTTCCTCTCTCCTCGCGTCTCTCCGCCGGTCTTTCCCTCCGCCCCGTATCTCCAGCCTGCCTCATTTCCCTCCTTTCTTTCCTCCTCTTTTCTTTTCTTTTCTTCTCTTCCCTTCCCTTCCCTGCCCCCCTTTTCCCTTCCCGCAGGCCAGCTTTTATGCCTTAGACGCTTGTATACACCTACACACGGCTATCTCGCGTATCGGGGCTTATGCTAATGTATATGCATTCCAACATGCCCGGACACGGACATATAATTAACGATACCTTGTTCTCGCGGTTACCTTTTTTTTCTTCCACGAGCACCTTTACAAAACTATTCCGTACATTGTTCCCGGTCTCGTTCGTTACCGCGTTCCCGCCGCTAATGCTATCCACGGTCGTTCCTCTTCGGCTCCTCTTCGCCGTCGGCCGCGTTCCGTGTTCTCGCGCGAATTTTCGAAATCTTCGAATCTCCTGCTCGGACCCGGCGCCGCGGAAGTGGCGCGTTTCTCGGAGCGCGCCGGGCCAAGCAGGAAGAGACGGGTCGAATACGTCGGGAACCGGCGGTCGCGGGGCCTTATCGAAAGAGCGATCCGAAAAAGCGGCCATTGAGCAACGCGGCGTTATCGCGGATCATTAAAGAGGCACCGATGGTAATGTAAATGAGCCGTGGCGCGAAGTTGCCGCCTTCCACGCGAGGCAGATCCGTGCCAACGGCAGCGGGAGTGCTTAAATCGCGGAGTTACCTTATCTCGCGTGCCTTATCTTTACGCGGCTACGGTTCTCGCTTTATCGATACCAGTTTACCAGCGCGGCGGATAGACGAGCCTGCCCTCGCAACAGGGACACGCGTCGAGTTTGCACGCGCGTTCCAACGGCAGCTGCAACGGCAGCTCTCGTTTATTAACGATCGTTCCCGCGCCGACCGCGGGAAATCGTTCGCCGATACACCACCCCGGTCTCTACACCGGTTAACGACTGCGACGCCAGCGTCGTCTCCTCTTTCCTTCGCGTCTCTGCTACGTACACCAGCGCGCGTTTGCCGATCCCTTTCTTCGTTCCTCGTTCCACCCTCCCGCTCGCTCCGCCGCCTCGTTTGCATACCGCCAGCTCCGAATCCGACGCTCCTATCTCCGTCGCGATATCTCCGCGAACAATAACGACTTTTCGGCCACTCTTTGCTGACTTTTCAGCCACGTTTTCTCCTCTCCGTCTCGCCTTCCCTCCTCCACCTACCCCGCCGGCATTCTTTTCTACTCTCTTTCCGTTTTTTTACACTCCGCCCGCTCGTATCTATACACGCCTACGCGCGACTATCTCGCATACCAGGCTTATGCTAATGCACGCGCATATCCACGCTCACTGGCGTAGGAGCGCGCTTATTATTATACCCGGTGCCGTGTGACCTTATTTTTACGAGGCTGTTACGCGAAATTACGACTCCACGCTTTCCTCCTCCAACCCCCTTTCTCTTTCACCCGGCTCCGGGTTTTCCGCCTCTCTACGCCCGCCTCTGCCTCCGCCGCTCCTCGGTCCTCGCCGAAAACTAAGAGGATTCGTTTGGAAGACCGCCAACGGCGCGACCGAGCAAATCTCTCGGACGATCAACCGCGTACCTCGAGGGCACCGGTCGTTGCGGCGCGAGAAATTCGAAGGATCCCGAGGATGCGGGACTGCGAAGCGGAAGGGGTACGCGAGGGTAAGAGGATTCTTCCTCGATTCTTTCGCGCGACCGATCTTCCCGCCGCGCTTACGCGAATAATGGAACCGCGTGTTACGTTAATGTCTCGCGATAAATTCCCGATTTCTCCGCCGCTGCGGCCGCGCCAACAACCGAGCAGCCAGTTTCACGCCGGCAAACATAATCGGTCTGTCGTCTACCTCGCGGATCGCTGATCCGATCTCTCTGTTTCCCTTCTTTCCGGCTGTTCCTTCGCACGTACCGCGGCAGTCGCATGCCTCTTGTTCCAGCACTATCGTACTCCTCGACGATACGGTATATACGAATCGTCTGCGCGATTCGCGAGTCGAATGGACCTGCCTCCGAGCTCGTTGCAGAAATTGCGTTTTATAGCAACGAGAACGCTCGACATTCCTCCAGCCCCGGCATTTATCTCGCGAGACTATCTTTCTGCCGAGCGAACAAGGCGGTTGTGTGTCGGTGAATCTCACGGAGGGATGACTCGCCGATTCGTACACGAGAATCGACCAGAGGTCGGAGAGATTCCGAAAATAATTTTATTCGGCAGACCTCTTTATTCGGCCATTGCCTCTTCGCTCGAAAAGGTTCGGCGCCGATACGTATAAGCGATCGTCTCAAAGATCGCCTACGAAATGTCCCCAAATATAAATTTCGGAAACTGCAGCATAACCTCGAGTTTGAACGACTATGCAAATGATTTCAGAGTAAATTTTCTGGGAATCCAGCGATAGACGATTCGGATGTTAGGAAGAAAACTTGAAGCTCACGGATAATTTGATCTCGGAGCGGTGTTATTATCCTCGCCGGTCTTTTTGCCGTGCCACCGGTTCTTCGCGTTAAAGGTTAAGACTGCGCGCGGCTTTTGTGCTACCCTGCGCGTCCGCGGGAAATTTGCATGCTAAACGAGAAGAATCTGCGCACGGTCGGGGAGAGGAGAGATACCCGGTGATTCGTGGCACGCAAGCAGCCTGGCAAGGCTAACCTCTTTCCCGGCCAGCAACTTTGCGAGTCTCCGTGCAAAGGCCGTTCAATCATAAAAGCGTCAACATTGTCCGGCGCGTTCGATGATTGCGAGCCGCGCAGCAACCGCGCGTACCGATCAGCGTCCGATAAATATCCTGGCCGGCCAGGACCTCGAGTTATACGAACCTGTCCTGTCAAAGCCGCGTACCTACGAGAACGAGGCAATTGTAGCCCACGTCCCGGCTTGTCCCGACCCTCCTCACCTTCTCCGCCAGCGAAAAACTTACCCTCCGATCATGCGCCGAGCTCTAGAAACTTACACTCCGATCTTCCGTCGTCGGTCGGGTATATACACCAGGCGACGCCTTTGTCGCGACGCTCGCTCGAAATCCGTAGGTACGGCGGAGGCGCGTAGGGTCGAGCTGCGCGATAAATCAGGCTAGCAGCGAGGTTACCTGCATTCCCGCGCAATTGATTAAGCCGCCACGAGGTATCGGATAAACGTACGCGACAAGCGGCGCGTTTCCATGCATAATTTCCGCCGGTGCTTATATATCGGCCGTTCAGGTGGCCTACCGATAATCCGACTTTGAAGCGACGTATTAAAAGGAACACGGGCTATTAAAGGTCGCCAGCGAGCGGCTATTATTCATTGATAAGGCGTGGAAAGATCGCCGCTTGATTTACGAGGACGTTTCACTCGGTCGGCTACTTCGACCGCTAATTAGGACGTCCACGGTGATCGAGCGCGCGGTGCACGCTTCACTTTTACGTAACAGTTTACGCAACCGACGGCGGTGGTGTCTGGGTTCCTACTCTTTCCGCTCTTCCGTCCCTCGTTTCCCTCGGTTTTTCGCCGTAACGCCGCGAGGATTCATCGAGGAGAGACCCGTCGCGTTCCTGGAAATCTAATTCCCCGTGTGCCATTATCGACACGCGTGGAAGCGGAACTCTGATGAATGTAACCGATGCGCTGTATCGGCGTTACCGGCCGGTCACGTACCCGTGGCTACGAGACCACGACCATCGTCCACTTCGTGAAAGTCGTAATTCCAACGATTCGTCGTCTTCCCAACAGCGAGTCAGAGCCAGGGAGGGAGAAGGAACGGCAATGAGGTTGATAGTTCGAGTCCGTCGACGAGATCGTGAGATCCGATCGAAATTAACCAATTATTATCGCTTCGTGTCTCTTTCTCCCTCTCTCTCTTTCTTTCTCTGTCTTTCCGTTCTTTTTCCCATCGCGGCGCAATGTCTCGCAATCAAGGTTGTTATTTCGATATCGGAACGATCAATTATCGGTTTTATCGGGCGAAAAGCGTGGCCGGGCGGTAATGGACGGTTGCAACACGGTTTCCGTCCCGCGCGTGTCCACCCATACACGCGACAATGAAACACGGCGACAGACGCACTTGTACTTTCACGCCCGACCACCCTCCGCTTCCGGAAAGCAGCCGGGAAAACGTGTGATTCGCGGTGAATTTATCCCCGGGCCGGCGGTATGCGACGCATTAGCATACGCGCGACGCCTGTTGGACACCTGGAAAGAAGGTCTCCGTTATCGTGCAACAATGAGCGGCAGAGCACGACTTGGAAAGTGGTTTATGAGTTGTTACCCGCCGATATCCCGCAGATTGCTCGCAGGATCGCCGAGGCGATTCGCTTCGCTTCGCCAGACGCCAGAATTGGCGCATTCCTCCCCGAGATATATCGATAGCCGCACGCTTCTCGTACAACGGCGCATGCATTATGCCGATAGATACCCGTTTCGAGGTCCCGGCCACGTGGATCGTTCAAATGAGAATTCCGGATGCTAATGCGGACAAGTTAATACCTCGGCCAGATAAGGGGGCTCGTTAGACCAGAGATAATTCATACGTCGTGCCGGAAAGAACAACCGCTGCCGTTGGTTACGCCGTGTACGCACGCTTCGTTTTCGAGGCGGATTAACGGACACATCGGTACACGCTGCAATTAGATCGACCCGGGGTATTACGTCAGGGAATCCCTGTCCGTGACGAGTATCACGATTCCTAGGTATTCAGCAGTATCACGCCTCGGCTCCCGGCGCGAGTACGTACGCGAAATATCGCCGACTAGAGTCATTTTTCACGAAGAAATTTTCCGCGGAGAGGAGTATCGGAAATATTCGAGAGTCTATTGTCTTGATCGTGTTAGCAACGAACGAAATGGAAAACAGGTTTTTGCCATCCGTTCCATCCGATTTTTGCACGTACGTCGTAAAGCTGCCGCGAGCTTTGCGCTAGTTCGTTAGAATTAAAGAATCTCGAATCGAGTTAACGTAGAGATATCAAACGAAGCGGAAGATTTTCTCGCGCATCCTAATCGAGTGTTGTATCGTGGAGTAACGATTAATTTTTCCAATTAAAATTGCGGATGAAAAACGAGACTGCACCCGATGGGGGAGACGCCGTCGAGAGCAAGACCAGACTCGACGGGACCAACAATTATTAGCCCTGTCTACCCTAATCAAAATCGAGCACCGCCCCGCGTCGCCCGAGACGCTCGATGCGTCTAGCTCGGGCGTCGGCAGACAAATGACCTCGAGCCAAGTCCCGCGCGCCCTTATATAGACACGACGACGGCGACGGTCCGAACTATCAGACGGCCCCACTACTTTGCGATACCGCCGCGGAAACCGATTTTTTTTCACTGGTAATAGTTGACGATACGTTAATTACCATGATCTCTAGAGTAACCGTACGGCTTCGCAATGACACAAGAAAGCTTGCATCTGCCTAATAACGGATCGACCGGCGCACCGGTCCGACTCCATTCCTAAACACCGGGTTTTAATCTACGTCCGACGCGCGGAGTTAGAGCAACGATCGAAGAAAGGCGTAATTCTTCGTCAATAAACGCACGCGTGTGCGTATGTGTGTGTATACGCATATAACCTGTTAGACAGGCCTGGCACGCAATCAACGTGTTCTCAAAATTTAAACCCGATCCGAATGTGTATCGCGTTCCAGCGTTGGGCTTGGCGGGCCGATTAATCGATTACACGTGGAAAACAGCCCGAGGGTATAAATAAACCGTACGAAAACGCCTAGCGTGGAACGCGCCGGTGTACGAGGCGTAGGTACACGCGTTCGCGAAACGGCGTACGAACCGCGCGCGTTCACAATGCGGCAAGTTATGCGAGCTGGGGGCCGTGGATCACTCGCGATCAGCGTGTATCAAATCGTTCCTAGCCGCGTATTTATTTGTTCTGTCACTCTCGAGCGGGGCCCCGTGGGACGGTCATGTAAATTGCCATTAGTACGAGCAACGCTGCTTACCCGCGGGTCCCGGGGCTGGTTCGGTTCGCAGAGCCACGCAGCCGAGAGAGGCTGGAGAACAGGTCCCACGGTTCTCTCCCCCTGGTCGATTCTTCCGCCGGCGAACACCGGCGTGCACGAATAAAATAACAGAGAGAGTCGCGCAAGTAGCTATCTATTTGCCGCGGTGTAAATGTTTATGGGCCCATCAGGCTGGCCCATGGCGTTTTCGAGTGACAACTTCCTGCCGAGTGGCAGCTGCTTTCTCACCGTCTCTCAACGGTGACAATTGAACCGATCACGGTGGCATGGAAACCGTCTTGCCGCTATCAGCCTCCCGGTCCATCCATTCTTACCATAATGCTCCCCGGCGATGATTACGATAATAGAATGTAACGTTACCGACCTATCTCGCGCCTCGGTATGCGCGCGTCCGCGTCTCTTACGACTCCATATACGACCGCTCGGTCTCGCAACACGGCCACACGCGGTTACCGTTACGAATAAATAGAGGAAGCGGCAGATTCTACCGAGTAATTTCGTTTACAACCATAGCCGTTCGGCTCCACGCCGGTGGTACGTTTCTTTTCCTTCTTTTACCCCGGCACGTTGCATCGCGAGTAAACGACATTAGGCATTAACGCTCTCCGTCTTTCTCCATGAAAATCTCTGCCAATCCCTCGAGTCTTCTAATTGAAACCGACTCCTATAACTGTACCGCGACGTTACCCGTGTAATCACCGGCCTTACTCGTCTGTATCGTTCGAGAAATAATCGTTTCACCGTGATTTCCCAGTGATCATCCTCGTTGCATCGACGACTCCCGATAAGTCGTCCGAGAGAGATCGGAACTCGCGACGAGTTCCCGATTAAACGATTATTTAAGACCGGTAGCGGGACACGTTTCGTCTCGGCGGCATAACGAACCTGCCAGGCTTAAATCAACATCGAGTCTTAACCATTGATGCGGCACGCTGAAAGGTATGCGCGATTCGTACGCGAAGGCTGCGCGCGCAAGGCTAACGGATAATTGCGTCGGCTAATAAATTAATCCGAGATCTCCTTAGGGCACGCCCACGAGAGACGTATAGCATCGTCTAATCGTCTAATAGGTACCTTGCGCGACTCGGCGATTGATCGGCTTGGGTCAAGGTGTCGGCGTTGCGGGAAAAACCGCTCGCGGAGAGTGATCGGCTCGACGACGCGAGAAAACGCGAGCTTTAATCGCGGAGGGGTTAATTGAACGGTGGTGCTTTCAATAACGGAGATTCCACGGACCTGTTATCCACCGCGGCCAAGCTCTCTATTCTCTTTCGATGATATCGGGGAAATTAGTCCGCTCTAATTGCTCGTACGGACTCGGCAAGCGTAATTCGTTAAAAGGTAATTGCCGGCCTGTCGGTTCGACGAGCCCGACCGACCTAAGATGGAAGAAACGACGCGACTCGACTTTATCCTTCGAAAATTTTATCCTCCGCCACGATTTATACGCGCGACTCGTCTCGCGAACAGCGAGTCACGCGCTCGCCTATAGCCAGAGACGAAGGGTAACTTTCATTGGCACGATCCAATTTAAGGCCCCGCCGAGTTTCTCACCCCGCAATTTGGATTAATAACGAACGCAAAGCAGCTTCTCCCTCGCCGACCGCGCGTTCTCTCACGCGTTATTTGCGCGCCGACGATGACGCCGGCCGCGGCTTTATTCGATTATCCTCCGCCGAGGGGATAACGCGTCGGTCGTGCAACGAACCTCTACCGACGCGTCGGCAGGACGGTCGAAAAACCACAGACTGTGCGAACCTGTGTTACTCGCGGTTTCTTTCCGCGGACGATTTATTCGGTGCATGTCGAGGCCGATAAAGCGACGCGTTTCGTATATTTTAAGCGTGTCCATCGTGAACGAAACTCGCGCGTTACGTCCTGTTCGGTGGAACACAAGCTAGACGCAAGTAGGAGATATATATTTGTTTGTCAGCGGGCAGATTTTCTCGTCGGAATATATCAGCGTCCCGGCGCACGTAGACACGCGCGCGGTTCGTATGGTTTATCGCGACGCTAGATCCGAATACACACGGCATCGCCAGGAAGTTGACACCTAATCAACCGAGACCAGGATCAAACGAGGTGAAATACAATCCCCCGGTAAGGTATAAATCGCAATCAGCGTTCCTCGAACGTCGCGAATCTCGGCCCACGGAGACGATTTAAGGTCCGCTCGAGCGAGGAGGCGCGCGATACGCGCGAGACGGAACAGGCCGGGGGAGAAGCGGGGAGAAACAGGGGGCAAGATGGGGATCCGTGAAAATCCGCCCCCCGCGGGAACGGGGGAACGAGGGGGACCCGAGAGATCGATCGGATAGGATCGGGTCGCCGGTAACGATGTTCGACGCGCGGAGAAAACGAGTGGAAAATTACAGTGCAGAGGAGCCGCGGTTCGGCCAGCGAGAAAAAGGAAGAGGCATTCTGTCTGCGAAAGGGAAACTCTCGGTTATCCGTGGAACATCGCGTGGTTCGACTCGGCAAAACTACGTTCGAATAAGCTTTCGTGCTCCTCCGAGCGTGATGATGCGGCCTGGTGTCGCGGCAAAAACTCGTCCCCTCGGGACGAAAAACCGGGGAAAAAGGAACTTTTCGACCGCCACCACGAGAAACCGCGGTCAAGCCTTTATTTCGGACAGTGGTCGAGGCGAAGCAGGAGGAAAAACGAGGAAAGTTGGCAAAGAGAGAGAGAGAGGATCGAATGCGCAGCGGTTTCATCTCGCGAAGCGAGCACGCGCCCAATTATTTCCCTGCGCGCGAGTTTTCACCCGATTGTTTATCGCGCAACTACCGTAACAGATTTGTAATAAATGGGCCTTTTACTTTTACCGCGTTAGACACGTAAATATAGGAACGGGCAGGACAGAAATCCGGGCACGTCGCTGGAGAGTAAGCTTAATAAGAAGAGAAGGATAAGGTCTCGTTTGTCTGGAGGAACATGATGCAAAGAGTGCTGGTTTATCTTATACGAGTATAACAACGTCCGTTTACTTTCGAGACCACGTTGACCGTTATCGTGGCATCTTAACGAGAATCGGCAATCTTCCCGGAGTGTCGTGCATAGACGGCCTTGTGGTCTTGGCGTGCCGGCACGGTACAGGGTGTCTACGAATTTCCTGCCTTCAGCGCAAATATCCAATCTTCTCGAGTTTTCCTTTTCGCGACGAAATCCCTCGATCGGAGCCGATCAAGGTCGTAGACCTCGCGTTCCGCCGCGTTTAACCCGTTTCCTATTTCGTTGCCTGTAAATCTTCTTAAACTACCGTCCCCGGCTCGGAAAAATGTCTCGGGGATATTAAATTCTCGTTGATCCTGTTCCCCGAACGTTACCCGGGAATCGTGCTTCTTCGGAGAAGTTCGCAAGTAAGATCATAATTTATGCAAACATTCGATAAATGCCACGGAGTTTTCGAACGCATAATCGACTGCCAGTTAACATGAATTATAGTAGAAAGCCGCGCGATGTTCGGGATCGAACGAACGAACGAAACGAACCGCTTCATTTTGCGTCATAAACGACACCCAGTATACCGGATGGCTGGCTAGGCAGCACGTAAAACGTTTGCGTATTTAAACGAAACGGAGTGGATGAAAAGCACGGGAAGATCTATGCACCGATTCAGGTTTCCAGCGGATTCGTAATTGGAGAGAGTGAAAGTGCACTTTCAAAAGGTACGACCCGATATTCATACAAATTTTCCAAAACAGTACCCTCGTTAACGGTGCTCTGATTGTCGGCAATCACGTCCACGTATCGAGCGTGCACCGTCGAACGAACAGGAACAATACGAGTTACGAATCCCACCTATACTATCGAGACGCGAAAACACCGCTTTCCACCGTCGAGTCGAACCAATTATTCCCATGACGCAACGCGCAACGTCTGTTCATCCATTAAAACTTTTCGACTCGACCACGCGAACTTTATATAGGCCCCCTCGGCACAGACACACGCAGCCCGACAACTGCCAACCGTAATTGGTCCCAATCACGGTACGAAGACCGAGGATTAAACTTTCAACTGCCTCTAATAAACCCATAAAACACAATTTCTTCGCGAATCCTCCGATCCCAAAAGGCTCGCACGGTTCGCTGAGAATCCGTTGCGGAGACAACCAAACAGATTACGAAACACCAAACTTTCGACTTTGAACCCGCCAACTACACTCTATCCACGAATTAGCATAGGTTTAGCCAAAATATCGATATGGAAGATTAAAATGTGGGGTACCTCCGATGAACCCATCGCGCGAAAGGGTCAGAAATTCGCCAAATTCGGAGAAAGAGGGAAGAAATTTTCGCGAAACAGACGTTAAGGGCTGGTGCACTTGGGAGAAGGAGGAAACATATTTCTCGTTGGAGAAGGGACGAGGAGAAAGACGCGTAGCCGGAACGATCCAGTTCCCATGGATACTCGAACGTGTACACACATAGACGGGGATTCTGCACGACTTTGCCGCGCAATGGATATTTGTTATTCATAAGCCTGCCAGTATAACTTCTGGCCGGCTTCTCGTTTACCGATACTGACCTGCACCACCCGAGGCGTTACTCGCGTATTCCCATTTAGATCGTGGATCCGCGATTCGTATCTTAGCCGCGTCGTCCTCCTCGTCTTCCTCCTCCTCCTCCTCCTCCTCCTCGTCGTCATCGTCATCGTCGTTGTCCTCCTCGTCGTCGAGTTTCTAAATTCGACGCGTCACGCGCGCGTGAAACGTTAGTCAGCCTCGTTATTCGAATGAAACGAGAGGAAGAAAAAAAGGGAACGCTGCCGATAAATCGCTGCAACCTGGCTTCCTTTTTGCACGACTTTGCGCCGAAACACGTCCGCGATTCGGGACGAATCTAGGCTAACGGTTTGGCGCGGCTCCAGCCCGGGGAATCGTAGGGGACGCGTTTAATTTCCATCCTCCAGCCGGTGATTCGCGTCCAATAGCGTTTCGTTCGACCGAACGGAATAATTGCGTCCCTCTTCCAACGGATCGCGACCCGCGAATCAGACCTAACGGGTAAATTCGATTGGGCCGCCACGTCTCGCCGGTCTCGGGCAATGATCGAGTCGTTACTCGCGTGCTAGCTCGGGAATTTCGGTGGAAAAACCGATTCGAACGCGGCGAAACGAGACGTGTACGTGGGCGGACGGGGAAAAATCTCGGCGGACGTTTTAATCTCGGTGGTCGATCGTGCTTGTAAAACAATATTCCGTTTCTCTAATGTATTTCATTGTCCCGTAAGAGATCCCCGAGCTCGCATCAGAGCTGCTTGTCACCGGGCATGAAACAATGTCCGATCGAGTATAAAGATTTAATCGCGAATTCACAATTGCCTTCGACTCGTCTCCGCGCCATCGATTCACCGCTGCTCGTATATCAACGGGAAATCTGCTTCGTGCATCTTCCAGATCTTCCCTCGTCCTCGCCAATTTTATTACTTTAAACGCCTGTACGATAATCCCGATAAACTATCTGCATTTCACCCAGCTTCCCCGATCATTTCCCAATTTCTCCTCGCATTGTGCGTTACGTTACTTTCATCGGGCTAAGCACGTCGATGCCTCGCAATTTTGCCAGATTACGCGGCAAATAATGCGGAGGATACGATTAACTATCCAGAAGTGAATCGAGTGGCTTCGTTACGATACGTACTCGATACCATACCGCGATCCCGGAACAATTACAAAGGAGAACAATCGTTATCCTTGCCCCGAGTGATTCTCTTCTTTCTCTCCATTTTCTCTACAAGGACTATCTCTCGGCGCCTTTCTTCCAAACTCCCGTATTCCGAGTTGTAACGAGCTCGCTCGACAATGGCTGCACGAACTGCGAAAAAATTGCGTAATTTCTTCGCGGATACGTCTCTGCCAACTTTTACCATGCCGCGTGACGTAAGACGGCAAGGATATGTACACCTAGCGGATTAGAAACGCGATCTCGACGCAACAATGGATGCTTAAACAAGACGAGGAGGTTACTTCTTATCGAGTCCGGATACCTTTTTCCCTCCCCGACACGCGAGGATGATATATCACAGAGAAAATTGGAAAGCGCGAGCACACCGATCGGCACTTTCCTTCGTCGAATTCTAAAGGCAGGAAAACTCGCGCGACGCGGCGCGCCGCGGCGCAAGGTCGCAAACAAACTTTCCTTGCACCACCGGGCCGAACACCTGTTTGCATAGTTGCGTCCTTGAATGTCTGAAGATCGCGGAGAAGTATTCTCGGCGGCACTCGCAGGCGCACAGAAGGCAGCGCCAAGTGGATTTCCATGTCTCGCTTTCACCTGTGTGATGTCCTTTAAATCGAGTGGCTTGTTTCGAGGCAAGAAGAAGGGGGCCCCGCGACCGGCCGCGCAGGAAAATGAAAAAGAAGAGTATCGCGTGCCGCGACAAAGGGCATTTTTACCGTTTCGCAATCGCCGAGGACAGTCGCGCTTTCAGAAACCCGGTCTAAACTCCCGCGAGAAATCAAAAAGCGCGTTTCGCAAGCGTCCCGTAAGAACGAGTCGTCGAAAACCGAGCCATAAATTACCGCGAGCCGCGCCGATCCGCTTTTTGCCAATCGCTGTATCGGGTTCGAAGAAAACACCGAGAATTCGCGTAACTCGCGGGCCCAGACGATAGTAAGTCACTAGGATCTACATTTATCATCGACGATTCGCGGTTTATGACGATTTCGAAGCTGACGGAGAAAGAGAGAGAAATTAGCGTGTCTTGGAACCCAAAGAGACACGCGAGTCTTTCGAAATAAGGAGATACCAGTCGAAACTCCAACAGAGGTATCTCGAAAAGTTCTTAGAGTCTCGTGAAACTCGATGTCAAGTCTGACGATTTACGAAATCATTGGAAAAACCGTGGAGAATCTGGGACGCCGATAACGCACGCTCTACTAGCTGTAAAAATATCGCGTGACGCCGATAATTCGCGAGGTGACACGCGCGAGAATCACGGAAACGAAGCGCTAAGAGGCGTACAAAGGCGTGGCAGAAGGTTGGGAAAACGTTCGGCCTCGGACGGGCCGTAAGACCCATTAATGCCATATGTAGGCTAATGTCAAGAAAGCATGACAGGCCGGCGTGAATGCGCGCGATGTGATTGATGACGCGCATCATCGCCCACTCTATAATGTCCAATCCACCGCGCGAGACCAATTCGCGGCTGGAATTGCTCGTTAACGCGTAATAATCCCGATGGTTCGATCGCGCGCGATTTCGATTCGCTGGCAGGTCGCGATCGTCGCGAGAGTTCGCGCGATGTCAGGAGCGATCGGTGAAAGCCGCGGGGAAAAAACGGCCGAATTTTCCTGCTATCCCGGAGACATACGGCCAACGAGAGTACCTTTTTTTCATCCACGCTTTCTACTTGTTCTAGCGTAATAACGGTGACACGATCGATCATCGCGCGTGGCTGTCTGGTCGCGCGACGATAGGCCGCCGATAGGCGGACAGAAACTTGAACCTGCCCCGACAACGTCCATTTCACTTTCCGCGATCGGACGATTGAATTCCGCGATGAGAAAAATCACCTCTCCCCGTGGGACCGGCGTCTCTGGCGTCGGTTTCTGGTTAACGGCGCTGTCGAGTCGCGACGCGAATTTCGAACGGCCGGGTAATTGCTGCGCGACTTGGCTCGCTCGGTTTGCACGTGTCACCGGTAAAACGGCCGTTTAAACGTCGTTAAATATCGCGTACGAGAAACCGTTCCGTTCGACGGCTCGTCGATGCACACGCTAATACGCTCGGGCAAATTGCGTAAATCGATTACGACACGGGCCGAGAGCAGGATGCACGATGCAGCGGCGGCGGCGGCGGCTCAGGCGATGCTGGAAACCGAGAACCTCTTAAATTCCGTTGAAATCTCGCAACGACACGGCCGCCCGTATAAACAGGCAACGATTTTCTAATTAAAACGCGCGTCCACGCGATCCGATCGCTCATGCTAGCGCCTTTAACGCGGTCGTAACAAAGTTGAGAACGCGGGTTACACCGGCAGAGATATATCGCCGGCACGCGTTTAACACGCGGAATACGTGGCCGGTTATTAATATCGCGCAGAATTCTGTCGTTGCCCGCGTTATCCTTGATACGTTAACGGCGGCAACCGGGGCATAAATTCAGCGACTATCGGCGAACGTGTTTCCCGCGGTTCGCAGGAAACTGCGCGGCGATTGCAAATGAGAAATTCAGCGCGTCTGGCCTGGAAACCGCGCGGGCCCCCCGTACCGGCCTCCCTAACTCCGATTGCACGTAATTTACCTTATATAACGTAAGGAGCGTTTGACCTTTTCCATGGTAATTTACGGAAATACCCCGCGAAACATTTCCCCGCTCGCGCGGCGCGCCGCGATAATCCGCCTGGTGGAAAAGTGAAAATAATTCGCCGGCGACGCGACGTCCCGATAAACATGGCCGGCCGAAATTGATAAATCGCCCCGCGCCGGACCGTTATCCCGCGGACTTTCTTCCGCTCGAGAGCGTGGAAGCGGAGAACCTCATGGTCGTCCATCGAGGCCTCGCGCGCGCGTACGCGAACGTTCCGGAAAAGAAGCGGAACGGCGCGGACACGAGGGGAAAAAGCTGCAAATCGCGACGCATTCTGCGCGATATAAAGTCGAATAGAGAAAGCCGGCAGAGATAAGCGGCCGTATATTTTTCATCATCGGCTAATGCACCTCTTTCGGATTTTACGTCTCACAAGAGACGAGCGATAGGTGCAGCGGGGAACAGGTTCAGCGATCGGAAAGCACGGAGAAAATGCCGATAACGATAACCATTTCAATTTACCTACATATTATTTACCGATGAAAACACGCGGCGTAATGGTAGAAGGAAATCGATCGCGGCGTTCCCATCCTGTTGCCGGGCAACTCGAACAGGCTTGTTCCATAAATCATACAATAGCCAGGCCACACATCGCACCGATCCAGGCGGACCTGCGAAAAGGGTCGAGAGAGCCTGGTAATAATTGCACCGCGCCGATCGGGCGCAATCGGTGGGAAGTAAACGGCGGATCGTCGGATAATTCCGAATTCAATAACTCAAAGCTGACGCGCGCTGTTAAAGTGTATCGCGCTAAAAACGGCAACGATCCTTTCGCGATTGCACAACCCGTTGCCTAAGAAACAATAGCAGCCGGGGCAATAAAACGATCTTAATGACGGGGAGCTCGTTCGAGGATCGTGCCACGCGGCACGATCCAATGCTTCATCCGGGCGAAAAACCGCCGCTAATTATCGCTAAAACCGCGTTACCGTGCCCCGATACGAATCCGAGGGAATTTATTGGTGGTTATCTCGAGGGTAGAGCGAGGGCCGATCCCTCCGAGCCCCACGGTGTGGCTCCGCCATTATCGAAAACCAACGATCGCGATCGGCTGACCGCGGGTGTAAGCCAACAAACAGGCTAAACCTGTTAACTCTTTTTTTTTCTCTCTCTCTCTATCTCTCTCTATCTCTCCCAGACTCGATATCGAATAGAAGTATAAACGCCGCTGTTTTTCCACTACCGCGTAAAGTTGGACGGATCGATGTACACACAATGGCGAAATCCGAACGAGAAGTTGGATCGAGGCAGCGATGCCTAAAATCGCTGGAAAGCCACGTGTGCCGTTATATTTCCGCGATAGCGGACAATCGCCGGATTAATCGATCTAATCTGGTTGGTATGCGGCTAAACCGTGTGACTAATTCTCGCTCCTTGCCGATTTATTAGTCGTTCATTATCAATTATTATGATTTATTTATTAATTACCGCGGTAATGGTAGAGACACCGAGTGATGCAACATCCGCGGTGATTGATGAACATCGCGCGTGCGAGTCGGGATCAGAAATCAATAAGGATTCCAGCGCTGTACGTGCTTACGTACCTCGTTAAAGAATAGCCGAGTGCGAAAGTACAGCGCTCTAGTCGGCAGCCAGGTGCTATTCCAGGTGTACATCGCCGAGGTTCGCGGAAGGATGGCTACACGGAGGATTTTTCACACGGGGCTCTAATTAATTCCGACACGTTCGACTGCCGCGAGTGGCACGGGGCGCCTCGACGCTGTGTTACGCGACCAAACCGAGCGTGAATCCCTTGGCCAACCGTTGGTGTCTACCGTTGGACCACGTCGGTCTCGTGGTCGCTCGATGGTCGCACGATGGTCACGTCACTTTCCCCAAAATCGACCTCGACGTCCGTCTAAACTACTATCCACGCGTTTCCCAGAGTTCCCTTCCGCTGCTAATTACTTTCCCTGGACTTGGACGTCTATCCAGAAATGATCTGTCACGAGCTTCCCGCGGTTGTCACGGAGGAAATCGGAGAGCCGTAGACAAATTGCTACATCCGGACAGATATCCTCGTATTCCGGAGGGACGCGACGCGTGAATTCCGAGATGAAATCGAAGGAGCGAAATTACTCGAAGCTAGAGATATCGAGCGAGGAATACGGGACACGAGGATCGCGTGTGAATCGGCTGCTTTATATTTTCCCTTCCACGGCTCTGGGATTCCTGTCCGGAACATTTTCTCGGCGATTAGACTCGGTCGAAGAATGTAGTTAATATTGAGGAACGAGCGAAGAAGGTATCTCTCGTGGCTCTGCTAATAAACGTATTTGGCGAACGAGGAGACGCCATTTCCAGCAACGGACTACATCAGATATACATAGGAACCGGCGGCTACGCCCTTATCGGAAAGAGCTAATGGTACCGGTACACGCGGCGCGACCTCAGACGGCGGAATCCAGGCTAGCAGTCGATTCTCATGGCCTCTCTCGTATCCTCGTTCCGGTCGACGAAAAATCGCAAACATCGAGAGATTCGTTTTAATTAAATGACGACCGCTCTATCGTCCCGTTCGAGTCGCCGTCATTTTTCCGCTCTCCGCCGGGGAAGCCTTTCAGCCTGCCAGGCCTAAGTGCCCGTTGCATAATTGGCCACGTCGAAAAGCTACCGTGATTCATCGCGGATTAACCCGTTAAGAAGTCGCACGATAAACTCGGCTTTGTAAATTTCGCTCCCACCCTGGCTGTCACGCAATCTAAAAGGCACTTTGCGCTGAACTTTGCCGCGCAAAATTATTTCCTTAACCCCGATACATGCTATTAAACAAGCACGCTCGAACATTACGTTTTCATTGGTGCATGCAATTGATTACGGGCCCGCAACGAGCGCGCGCGCGCGAGCGAGCGGGCAGAACGGCAACAAGTTGTACATAAATTTGTTAGACCGCAGACACCTGGCCTGTATCATCGAATCTCCGAGCGACATTTTCATTCCCGCCGCCGCCAATGGGGTTCGAATTGCGCAAACCGGCACGTACCACCACCACCCCATGTGGGAGTGGATAAAAAGCGCGAGAGGTAAGCAGCCGCGGGATCGTAGGAGATAGCTTAAAGTTAAAACGACCCACGCCTCGGCCGGCCATAAATTTTCGTCTGCCCGCTTGAACGATATACCGCGCTACCCCCGTTTGCTGCCGGCCGTCTGTCCATCTGGAAATACCTGCTCCGATGGCTGGTAACCACGCTCGAAAAGAATAATCGCGGCCGCCTTTCACGCCGCGCCGTTAATAGCGTCGCATTGTTACCTCCTTCGATGACCAACGCTAACACGTGCGCCCGCTGCAAATCGATCCTTTTTTCCCCCTCGGATCAACCGAGCTATTATTCCGCCGTATGAACCGGTAACGCGACAAAAACTCAAGGATCGGCCTGGAAAGAACTTCGAGAAAAGGCGAACTCGTTAGGCTTTGCCGCCGACCAATTCGAAAGGTCTAGCGAAACACTTGCAATCTCTCGCGGTTGATTTATGCGACCGGTAGATCGAGTTCGATGGCCAGAAAAAAAGCAAGAAGAAAAAAAGGGGCGAAAAAGGAGGATAAGCTTGGCGAAATTCTATTAATTTCTCCGTTGAATAACGAAAGAGAGAGGACACCGGCGCGCCTAACGACCTGGCCCGGGGTTGGTCGCGGCAGATAGACTAAAGACCCACGGATAGGCAGAACCAGAGTGGAACTTTACGAGGCCTTAACCGACCATCATTAGGAACGCGAAGATCGTCCCCGGCAACTACGTTGTCGCGACCCGGATCCAATCGCAGAATTCTCCGGGAAGATCACGACTCCCATCACTCCTCGTGACTGTCGTTACTCAAAGGTTACCTACCTACGAGACCGGCCTGCAACCTATTTGCATCGGGCAACGATGTCGGTCAGTAGTTCCTTCCGAATGTTCCATCAGCACGTGCAGCGTTCGAAGACGAAACCTCGGATGCCTCGGATACTAGGCTGCTTCGAATAATTGAAATAACACCTACTCGCGTGACCCCGTTGCTGTAAAAGGCATTTCGACGCTTCCACGGATAGAGTTTATTGGGTATCCTCGCCTATGTTTCGCTGGGGTATAATTCCTTTTGCGCGTTAAACTCCGCGTTGATTCAGAAGCAGCCGGCCGCTGAACTTTCCATTTAGACGCTGGTGAAGAGTAAGGTATCAAAATACGATACAGTTAACCGGCTTATAACACGCTGCTCGGACAACACGGGTCTGTTACACGCAAAAATCGCTCGGATGTTGGATAAATATTTATCCGAATTTTAATTCGATACGGTAAATTCCTCCTCCGCTTTGCATTATCTTCGAGCTTCCATCGAGATATCGACTATATTCTGTACTCCGCGTGAAAAGCGAGGTTTTTCTTCGCAATAGCGCGTTTGGATTTACGTATGGCGAATGAGAGAAGCTCGTCGGCGAGAGATTGCGATGGAGCTGAGCGGAATGATCTCGCGGGAAGCGTGGAAAAATGATAAACCAACGGTATCAGCGGGGAAGAGACGCGATTAGGATCTGGAATCACGATTCGATGAACTATTTATCGCATAGGAGACGCGTATAGCCGTGAATAAATAACAGGAAATACGTACGGACATCTGGTATAGGATTTCATAAAAGCCCGGAGGGGAGGCTGCGTGTATCCCCATTGTGTCCTGCGACTCGGGGTCTCACGAACACCGGTGAAAGCTGACGAATTCACGGAAAGCCAAGATTTGCATGAAATTTACAGCGACAGGCCTTTTTGTCTCGCGGGGCCTCTTCCATCGGCGATTTTATTCCTCAAAGGTCGTGGGTACCTCGATATGTTTCGCTCGAGATATCATCTTTCGTGACCGTCCGTGAAGGAAGCCGAAGCGGTGCGGGTTCGAAAGATACATAGGCTCGGCCAACCTCGCGAGAAGTGCCAATCATCTTCGCGAGCTGGCATGGCCAACGAGCCATTGTTCTCCAATCGATACCCATTTGCACCGGGGTCACTTCTGTGCACGCACCGTTCGCTAATGGCGGTCGAATTCGAAAAAGCAAGAAGAAATCAACGGACCGTCGTCCACCCGTGCAAGCCTGTTACGTCCGCCACGCGATATCCCATAATGCACCCTGGCAGCTGCCTTCCTTCTCGTAATTCTCGATAAACGCCGCTGTTTCCGGCTACCAACGATCCCAACGATTAAACCTGGCAACCGTTTCAGGCTATGCGATTATTATTACACGAACGGACAAACACGTGCTTCCACAGACGATTGACTTGTGCTTTGACGTTACGCAATGTATTTGCATTCCGCGCGCGGATAACAAAACGGTCGGCTGTTAACTCGGTAGTGTATCGATTGTCGACGGTAATACATAAATCCGATAGCAACGAGAGAGCCGGCCCGCATCTGACCAAGGTGCCACCAACCACACCTTTCCCGAGAGAATCGTACGCGAAGGGACCACTGGGAAGGAACAGACGTCTGAATCCCAAGCCGATACACCGACGTTCCTTTCCTTTCTCTCAGCCGTCGCAACCCTGGTTTTACTTCGTTCCCGTCTTTGTTCGGCTTTTGTTCGCCACCGCTTGCAGATCGGCGAATCGCGCGCGTCCACAGGAGTGGAATCAGCCGCGAAAGCCGGGGACAACGAGACGCGGAGCATTCCGCCTGCACCTCGCGACGCGTTTGACCAAGTTTATCGCTAATTGCGTTTTAAACGCGGAACTATTTCCCTGGCTTGGCTACCGTACACCATAAAGACACTATTTGCTCGCGACCAGAAGTGAAAGGTAAAGCGTTTTCCTAATGAATACGGCAGACTGCCGACCACGCACACACGCGTCTAATATAATCTATCAAGCCTGGCGGTAAAACTCATTACTACGCAGCCGTAACCGGGTAGAACGCGACGTGGCTCGATGCGTTTCTCACCGGGAACATCGATCTGTCTGCAACTCTTCCTCGTACGCGATGCAACCTCCGGCGAACCCGAGACGCGCGGCCCGAGGTGCTCAAGATGGTGGACGATGTGGCGTTTTCTATCGCGACTCGGTAACGACGCGATGGACATCGCGGACACGTATCGGCGGGAAGCGGAGAGAGAAAAGTAAAGAAGGAAAAGGGGAGAAAGGAGGGCGGTCGTCCGAAAGGGGACAGAAAGGGGACAGAAAGGGGACAGAAAGGGGGACAGAAGGGGGACGAATAGCATCTTTTGGATTTGCATAGAACAGCGTCGCCGGCTGGTAGAGGATAGGCCGGGGACTCAAAGGTCGTCTTGTTACGAGGTGATTCCTTGCAAGTGGTCTTTGCCATTTCCCATGGGCAGACCCATAAAGCGGCGGAGGTCGGCCAACCGACACGATGGATCACGGCGATAAGGATATATGCATCGTGTTCTGCACCGTGTACCAGTACACCGGAAGTGATCCGACCGTGTGTCTCGAAGTTCGAAGTGCGCGCTGGTTCGCGTGCAGCATCCTTCTCGCGCCCCCTCCGGGGTGTCTCTTTCTGCCCGGTGATACCTCGGCGATATTCGCGTGGGCGAATCGACCGAATACCACCGGTCTGCCTCTTACCTCCTTCCCGTCCGCTATCTACGTGGGCCGCCTCGGATATTATAATAAAGGCCTCGCGGAATGATAGAAAGGTACAAGGGAGCCGGTAATAATAGCGGCGAGCGTGGCAGGTGTTCATCTGTGTTTACCGAGGGGCCCCTCCAGCCGTGCAAGGCTTTATCGTTACGACAAAACAGTAAACTGTATTTTACGGTGCGTCGCATCGTTACCCGCGGATACCGATCATTTCTGGAGGATCCCGGGTGTTAAATCGTTGCATCTAAAGAGATCGAAGCTGGACGATACGAGCCTGGCGTAGAACGACGATCCTTGGAAAATAGAAGAAACCATCGGTGTTCCCTTTGTTCCTCTCTAGCCTCGATAAACTAGTCGGTCCAGTCCGATCCGGGTTAGACGTGCCTCTTGCGATAGTAAATTTCGCGTTTTCCCGATTATTAACCTCGCGAACGCAGTCACCGTGTAATTCCAAGGCGGGGGAACAATGGACACGCGGTGGAAATCATCGAAAACCGCGTCCGGGAGGAGATTCTCACGAGGAACGCGCGATGTTCCACGCCCCAGAAACTGACGTATCGAGTTCCACGATCCAACTGGCCCCGTCCGCGAAAATTGTGCAACCCGAACGTTTCTCGGTTTCTTCGTGATCCCCGTGTTTGTTGGCAGCTCACGGTGTAACGACGCGGGTATTATCCTGCCTCTTTTTCCGTCCGCGCTCGCGCCGGATAAGATCTCGTAAACGAGATCGAAACTGGCCTCTCCCACGCAGGCATTATGCCGTCTTAGTTGGGCCATTTACTGCCCATACACTTGTATACATGCTTCCACATGCGAAACGGTCCGCGCTCGCGAATAAATTTCAAGCCCCGGGGATCGCGTGGGGGACTCTTACGCGTCCACCTCGGCCATCCGGCCAGTAAAAAGTAGAAATAAATTTCTCTGTCCGTACTTTACCGCGGGACTTTATAACTTTCTTCGCTCTCCGTTCGGTGTGTAAAATACCCGCGGATTCGTTGTTGCAATCCGATCGGTCGAGCCTCCGACGTTAGTAGCCGCGTATCGGGGGAACAGCTTGGAAAAACCATTCGACGGCTTTTTTGTCCCAGGAGAAACTAGTCGTCGCGGCGAATAGAGCTATTTCAAGCGAGAGGAGGGAGGTATACGCTCCGAAATCCGCGCGCGTTATCACCCAGTCCTCCGAGTATTCCCGCGATCAGATATTTTCGACGATCGAGCGGCAAGCGAGGTCGGCGACGCGATAAACGTCGATAAATAACGTGGTTCGTAATCGGGCACCTTGTTTCCATACGCGTTCCACGTTTCAACCTGGTTTCGATCCCGGCCTCCTCGGAGAGACGGCAACAGGTTAGAGAGGAAAATGGAGAGAAAATGGTGGAGAAGACGCAGACGAGGAGAACCGTAAAGATCGCGCGCACCTGTCTGTAACCGTTCTCGGTCCTCTTGGTCTGCTCTCGGACTCGTCGTCGGCTGGTTCCTTAAAAGGAACGCGTGGGTGGGCTCTCTACCTCCTTGCATAATTACCGTGCGCAACTCCCTCCGTGGGCCGCGGAGAAATTCCAGAGAAGTGGGCAACTGGACCTCGCGTAACGACCGTTTCCAACTTTTCCACTGGAATAACCACGCGATGAATATTCCATGAGAAAGTCGCGAAAGAATCATAATCATCGTCGCGGCGCGGCGCGAGCGCGCAGAAGTAGCAGAAGCGCGATTTCACGATGGCGCGCCGCGACGACGAGCGGCGCTGCTCTCTGCGTCGGTCGAACGCCGACACGCCGGTAGAAATTGAAAATCTAATATTATCCGATATATGTTAGAATCGTAGGAACGGCGACTCTCGAATGCAAAACTGGTTTCGCGCGAGCGTCCCGAGCGAGCATCCGAAGAGAGGATACACGCCGGACAGCTGCTCGTTAATGAAGAAACGAGAAAACTCGCGGTAGCGCAAGAAGTACCATCGGGATCTCGCCGGTAATTCCCATACGAAGGTTGTCCGGCCTATTTACGACAACCCTTTAACAAGAGTGTAGCCAGGTAGGCGTTTTCTGGCGTACGCGTAATTACAGCTCTGTTCCTTCCTGCCGGCCCGCAAACGAGGATTCAAAGCAACTAGGGGACTAGAACAGAGCGAGCCTCATCGAACGGTGCACGGAAATGGCAGTGATCCGTGATCTCGACCTGTTCCAACCGATTCATTGTTCGCGCCGAGGTATTTAACGAGATTAAACAAAGAATCGCGTAAAAGGAAAAAGGAGGAAGAGCACGACCCTCGGAAAATTGCGCGTCGCGCGATTTCACGCGACAGATGTTCGACGTCTCCTTCGTTTGCGGGACGAGGATGCCGCGCGTGTTTCAAATCGGCTAAGAAGAGCTCGGGATACGATTGCTGCTCGGTCGAATCGAGAAACGTCGTTAGCACAGATAACATCTCCGATTAATGAGCTGGATTCGGAAATTAACCGAGTACCGTCGATTAATTGCCGACGTTATTCGGATATTTCGAGTTAATACTCCTGACTCGCAGGAACGTGTTCGATATTTTACTCGTCACGAGACACGTCATATCCTAATGCAATTTGACATTACCGAGATTTCTCTCTTTTTTCGCAAAACCATCTCTTCGCTGCGTAGTTCTTTTCCCAACGATCGTAACACTTTGGCCGGTGAAAACGAGTTTCGGTTAAAAGCGTCGAATTAATTCGAGAACGAGCTAGTCGGGACCGGTATCGACGAAAGGTCTCAGGTAAAACTAGTTTCCACCAATCTCGGATTTTGACTGTAAGCGCGCTCGAGTCCTTCCGAGTCTTCTTAAATAACGACACGGGGATTCCCGTGGAACCGCTCCGCGCGAGATTCATCGGATATTTTTCAATCTCGGAGCGGACGATCGATGGCTGTCAAGGGTCAGCGCAATATCGCGCGCAGAAGCCCGAGCTCACCCCTCGAAATTGGCATATGGCGACCGCGGGGATGGGGCGAAATATATTAAAATGCATTTCGAAGGTCTGCCGTGGCGGTAGGCGAGGGTGAACGAATGAAAGTATATTCGACTCGCTTTTATCGTGTCACGAGGTCTGCGGTGTATAGAAACGATGGTTAACTTTCATACAGGCGAATTCGCGTACCATCTGTTCCGTTCGACGATCTATCAGCGTAACGAGATAACGAGTCGAGATGCGGCAGGTTTCGCGCCAAGTCGTCACGCTGGTATCGGCATTCCACGATATTCCGATAAAATATAATCACCGTTGAGAATCGAATAGCATCGAAAGGATTTCCTGCTTCAAAAATAGCTATCCCGCGAGATTATACAGACGATACTCCTATCTTTCGATCTCTCGTCCGATATCATCGAACTCTGCGCGATATTTTGAGCTAAACAACGGATAATTTGGCTGCAGTCCAATCGGACTCCATCCGAGGCAGACCTTGCGGATTCACCCAGTTCTCTTCTGTCTAATTACACCGGAGCCTCGTTAAAGGCGGCTTTCGGTCGAATTAAAGGCTCCGTGAGAAAAATCAGAGCGACGTAGGATACTAGGGAATAGGGAAAATGGAGAAAATAGGAGAGGCAAATGTGACGATCGGAGTACGTGCACTGGATGAGAAAGGAGAAGCGCACGGGTGCGAAGATACGATACGGTTGCTCGTAGATTGCAACACGGCCTCTCCGATGACAAGCTGTTTGCTACACATCGTGCTGCTGACAGCATTGAATATTCCCTGCACGATCGTGCGCGGATACCGGAGGAATTTCGGAGTTCCTTCTGAGTCGCGAGCTTAGAATAATCCATAGTCTTTTCGTGGGCGTGGACCAAAATGTACGAGGCCGGGAGGCCCTCAGGGGGTTGGAAAGTCACCTTAAAACGTGACCGGAAGAACAAAGACCTCGATCCTGCCGCGAGCCTCGCTCCGCCTCTATATCTCCCCGTCTGTCTCCTTACGGCGTCGAAAATTTTCAGTTTCCATCCAGCCTTAATTACCCTTGCCTGTATCGCGTTTACGGCGCGCCGCTTGACTGACGTTTAAAACGCTAATTAGGTATTGTTAGCCCGAAGCAGATCTGCTCCGGCATACCAGTTTTCTCTGCTGCTAGTCTAGAAATTGACCGTCTTTATACGACTGCTCGATCTTGCACGTGGGAATGCATCCAGTGACCTAACAGTTTTCGCCTGGCGAAAATTCAAATCACTCGACGCGCGTTTCTCGTCCCTCACGGGGCTAATTCAGAAATTACGCGCGTTACACTGACGGCGATATTATAAATAGTCGGGGAAGGCATTTATCACGAATGGGAAAGTAGCTAGGTACCATCGGTAATCGTCCTCGCCTTCTCCAACGAAAATCCTTCTCTCTCTCTCTCTGTCTCTCTCTTCTTGCATCAAAGGTTGAGATACGTTCACGTGGCCGGCCACGGAACGTTATATTACCTCGTTAAGCATTTAATAAACGTATATTAATAATACCGTCGATAAATCTACGTTTACGGGTGATTCGCGCGAATGACCGAATCGATACCGATAAACCACGATTTACGGACTATACGAGCCGCGTGGTCGTTTAAATTTTCCGCTTTCACGCGGGCATACCTACGCGCGCATCGCGCCATTCTATGCACGACAGATCCGCGGGAATATTCCGTAAGTGGATTTACAAGCGTGCGTCGCTCGCATGCGAATGCGCCGCGATGTACTTGTCACGAACTTAATATAACCGGCCGCGTCCGTTCGAAATCAAAATCAACGCGAATTTCCTCGTGCCGAAGACCGGCGAGAATACACTTCCGCGATCTCGATATCGCGCGGAATGAAAAAAAAAAGGGTCTCTGGCCTCGGCGCTCGTTTGGGCCACGATGATATCGGAAACTATCGCGGGATCAAACGAGATTTAAAATTGAAATGCGCCCTGTGTAATGCCGCCTTTTCCACGGCGCATCTCCATGCGAGATCAGCCTTACGCGAATTAATCGAGAGGCCAATTTAAATACCACGGAGCTGCATTTTTTCCGAGGAATAACGAACCTCGGGATATATACCGAGTACGCGAGAAATACGGAAAATGAGCGAAAAAGAGAGGATTCGACTCGCGTGCTAATTCCGAGATTCGACGTGTGTCGTTCTTGGAAACAAAGGCTCGAAGAAAAGAATATGTGCCTTCGTTTTCGACGAGTTTTTGGACGTAGAGTCGCCGTGCGACCGATTTCACCGGGATCTCGAGGACACCCGGTACTTTTCGCGAAAAGGGAAACGCGAACGAAGCGGTTCGAGTGAACGCCTTAAATATTACGTTAGATAGTCGGAAGGTTACATGTGTTCGTTAATGAAATACTCCGTTTGTAGCCGGTACGCGCATGGAAACCCGAACCGCCTCGGCCGAAGCTAGAAAGGCAGTTGCCTGAATGTCGCTAGTTCCTGGCAAGCAACTCGGCTATTACGGTTTCATTCTGTCGAGCGAATATACACGGAGAATTTTAATGAACGCGAGAACTTTAAAGATCCTATAGGCACGTCTCGTAACGTCCGATCTTATCGCTGCTGCTTCTAAGAAGCTTTACATCCGCCGGTTGTTTCGCGTTAGAATCAGCCTTGATCCCTTTCGGCAGGCGTCAACTCCGAGTCGAGCTTCGAATGTACAAGAGTCGCGAGGAATTCGCGACAGCGTGTAACTATCCGACCGGTTCGTAGAAGGAAGGAAGGAAAAAAAAGCGGTAGGGGAAAAAAAAAGAAACGGAGAGAAAAAAATAACAGTCGACGATTATATCAATTTCGCGGTATAATTTCAATCGCCGATAGAATTGATTTGACCGCGCGTGCAACGAGACCGGACGTCTAATTGGAATTTTCCTTCCTGTTACAGGCGATATCGAGGATTGCCTGGTTGCCCCCGTTGCCCAAGGACAATTCACGCCGCTACCGGAAGCCCTTTGTTGGGCCATTTTGGAATTGACTTCTCAGAGGCAAGCCGCTACGCTGGACACGCTGAGATCCGCTCTGAGGAACGCGTTTCCGGCCATGCAGAGACCTAGCCGCGAACTCGTCTACGACGCTCTCGCCAAACTGATGCAAGAACGAAAGATCTATCACACGTCACAGGGATACTTCGTCGTCACGCCTGAGACCAGGAGACTGAGGCGCGACTCCAGCAACTCGAGGAGATGTTCGAGAGAGGTGAGCGGATCCAGAGGTCAGGGTAGCATGCTCATGTCCAACGACGAGGCCATGGCGCTCGTGCACGGAGAGATGCTAACCCTAAGGGACGGCGACGTGACGCATCAAGCTGTTCAGACGAATCTCGCAGACGTTATTTGCGGAGGTAAGAAAAGTCTCCCATGTCTCGCGAACCCGAGCCGTCTGTTTCTTCTTCTACGCCCGGTCGGTCGGGACAAATCGCGCGGCGAAACGGTTCCGAGAGGTGTTTCTAGGCGTCCGGGAGCGGAGCGCGACGACGGATAGGCGAGACGCGTAACGAAACGAGGAGTTACTTTCTAGCTGTTAGGCGTTTTCGCGCGAAAGAACGGCGCGAGAAGCAAAGGAGCTCGGGAAGGAGCTGGAGAAGGAGCTGGAGGAACTCGCGATGGGAGTCGGTTAGACTGGTCGATCCGGGCAAACCCGTTCGGCACGTGTTCGGGAATCGTTCCGAGTGTCCAAGAGGAGCGTTCTCGCTGGCTGTGCCTGCACCGGGAGACCTTTTTCTCTAAACTCGATGGACGAGTCCGGTGCGTTTATGTTGTTGTCGTCCTTGGCAGCCACGCAGCCCCGCGCCGGAAGACCGTGCATTCCTCCGGCGGGTCGGATCGAAAAATTGTCGCGATTCGATTTAAATTGCGCCACCCTTATCTCGGTATTTAGAGTGGCTGTCGTCTCGGCCGCGAATTTATGCCCGCGCGAGCTTTAAAATTAGAAATTCAAATGGACAACGCGTATCACCGGGCCCCGGTGTGGAGAAAACTCGACATTTTCTTTATCGGGTATCCCGCGTGCGCCCGGTATGGGCAACGCGATTTCAGCATTGTACGATAATACCGTTTCCATATATTGCTCTGCCCTATCAGCGTCCCCCGATGGTCATCCGGCAATGCCGGCGAACGTTGCGTGCAACGATGGTACATTGTTACCCGCGCCATTGAACGCGCCACCACCACCATCACCACCACTATGGTGTGTGCCGTGCACATCCTTGCATGCGATCGCGTTCGCCAAGCTGAAAGCACGCTGGCGCTTCGACGTCCTACCGTTGGCCGTCGTCGTCGTCGTCGTCGTGGCCGTGGCTCGAGCTCGCGGTGTCGTGGTCGGTCAAAGTTTCGGAGCCGCGCAAACTGGAATTTTCTGGCGCATTGACACGGAAACACCTTCGGCACCTTGCATGCTTCGCCTGTTACATACATCAGCACGTGTATGGAGGACGTACACGCGAGCGTCGGTACACATAGCAGGGAACAGTGTCCGTGCCAACTCGGCGATCCCTGGAAAGCGTTTAGCACAGCCGATATATTAGCTATTGGTCACGACATTGTCTACCGTTACACACGCTGTCGAGATCACGTGGGGGGCCACGTATATAATCTTCCTACTTTTCTCCGACTCGTTTCTCGAGTGATTCTCACGCTGCTAACCCACAGTCGGTCGTCGCCACCGCCTCTGGCTATGTACCACGATGAAAATCAGGGACGAGGGTGTTCCACTTTTTGAGAACGCGATTCGAGAGACTCGCGGCTCGCTGTATCGAGAATTAACGCTGCCGACCCCATCTTAGACCTATCCGTCGTCCTACTTCTTTCGTTCGTTTCGCGGCGTCGTCGCGACGAGATTGGAAATTAACCGCGCTGAGAGGAAGATATGTAAATGTTCACGTTTGCAGGTAACCCCAACGACAAGGTTCTGTTCGCAAGATGTCGATCGATGCCGGGTCGCCTCGAGAGGCGACATTCTCTGCGACTTTGGGGATCCGCCAGACGCTTGCACAGAAGCGGAAGTTCGCGGTCTTTGCCACGAAGGCCGGAAAGAAGCGACACTTCGTCGAGCGCGGAATACGCGAGCACCGACAGCGCGCCCCATAGCCCAACCAGTGAGTCCAGTCGGGGAAGGGATTGTTTTGGTGATGGGTGATCGCTTAATCGGGACGTGTGTTAGCTTTCCATTTAAAGGCTGTTGCTCGGATCTGGATCGCGCGATCTTTTGTAAAAAGAAAGCGTCCCGTTTCGCGTCTCGTACGCGTCGCTCATTCGTAAAGGCCGCTTTTCTTTCGGATAGACGACCGGTGTTCTCCGATCGAAACCCGCGTAATCGTGGTACGCGCGAAAAGAACTGGTCGAACGCGAAGATAAGAAACGAGAAACGCTTATCGTTGCCGACGATGAGCACACCCGGTGTTACAACTTTCGGTTAACGAGACTTTCGTTTCCGACCCTGTACATCTTTATCCTCGACCAGTCGATTATTTAAGACCATGCTTTCTCTGCGTTCTCGCATCCATCCGTCTTCGACACGACGAGCATCCTAGGTGGAAGATATTTTTTTGCGATCCTGCAAGTTCTCCTGAGCATCCAAGAAAAAACGAAGCTTCTTAGTCACCCTTAGCTGGCGAGCCCTTCCTCGAATCCCCGATCTCTCATTACGAAATGCAACATCGGCCCCTGCTTTTTTTCTCAAGGTTTCTCCGGGATTTTTTCAGAGAAAATAGGTCTTCTCTCGAGGCTGTTCCGACGCAGTACACGGAGGAAGGGTGCACCGTTAATGGGCACGTTCAGTGCTCAGTATCCTCCTACCGAGTGGTTCAATCCACGTGTCGTTCACCTACACAGCGTAGCCACGCAAACGAGAGCCGCTAGCCCTTCGGTGAGTTTCGAATCGGAACGCGATGCCTTCTCGTTCCGAGGCAGGAGAGAAACAGAGAGAAAAAGGAGAGAGAAAGAGAGAAGCGTCCGCGTATTTTCCGTTCCGACAGACGGAAATTGAACGCGAACGCGGAGATTAAATCGCGCGCTGCTCAGCTTAACAACGGGCTAACGTTTTCAGATGATGGAGGGTCTAGATCAATCGCAGGCCAGTTTCCAAGTATGGGATGATTCGAGCTCCGTGCGATCCGCCACACTGCCGAGGCGACATCGACGCCAGGCCAGCGGCGATTCCTCTAGTTTATTGGCCAACTCGACGCCAAGGAGTTCCAGACGACATCGATCACCGTGTTCGACGCTGCCCAGATCAAAGTGCTCCAGCCTAAGCAGATGTACGTCCAGAGCTTCTGTTCTGCCGCCGAGCACCAACCAGGAATCCTATCAGGGTCGTAATCAAACTCAGAACGGTAAACACTCGGCCAACTCGTCGCCCAGCAGAAGCGGCGGAAGTTCCGGATCCGTTAGAACCACGAACGCCAGCCCGGCAAAGACGGCCACGCTAGGCAGATCCAGCACGAGACAATCCAACTGCAGACGACCGAGTCACGATTCCACTGGCAGTGGTACCAAATCAAACGGATCGCCTCAGCACAAGGTAAACACTGATCATCCTCCTTTTTCCCCTAACCACGTCTGTATTTTCGATACTCTCTCTTCGATCTCGCGTTTTCTTTTATCCTCTCGAGAATCGAATAACCATTTCTACCCCTCGTAGGTATTGCAAAAGACATCGTCCGGCCATTCGTCCCATTCCAGTGGAAAGTCCATTTCCAGCGGTAAACTTTCCTCGTCGCCGTTGAAGACGTCCACTCTACCAGCGAAATCGTCCCCGTTGAAGGTGGTGCAACAAGGATCCCTGACTCCGTTGCAGGAAGCTCAGAACTCGATCACCCTACAGGTGTCTACGAATCTAACCCCGGTCAGCCCGTCGCAGGAGCAACGGGCTATTCAGAACAGCGTGACACTGGCCTCGAACGCGACCAGCACGACCACCATCTCCGGCTCCCCCGGCACAAAGATCTACGTGCAACAGAATAACTCTCCCATGAGATCGGTGATCACGTTCGAGAACGGGACGGTGAAGACCAAGCTGGCTGACAAGGATACGATGGATTGCAAAGAGAAGCAGGACCGGGAATTGATCGGCGAGAAACTGTACAAGAGCAAGATAGACGAGGAGAAGCTGTTCAAGTCGAAGCTCGACGAGGAGAAGCTGAACAAGTCGAGCAAGCTCGAGCGCCCGTCCTCGCTGTACGCTTGCAAAGAATCGAAACCGAGCCACCTGCTGTCCGAGTCCGATAAGGAGAACAAGCCGAAAGTCGAGGAGGAAGTGCCGAACAAACTGAAGCTGACCAACCGTTTGAACAACAGCCAAGCCCATCTGATCGACGGCTCGTCCAACAACATAGACAAGAATTCTTTGGTCAACGAGCATCCCCCAGCCAGCATGAAGAACACCAACGATGCCATGAACAACTCGAGGAAGCTGAGCTTGTCCCTGTCCAAGGACGCTCTCAGTTATAGGAACCTTCTCCGTCCCGGTTCGAAGAACAACATCGCGTCTAATCCACCCTCGCCTACCAAGTCGTTCGACGGTTTCGGCGGCTCGTTCAACAACGTTTACATAGAGAACCTCGAAACCACGAAGCAGCAAAGGGCTCCGCAAGGCTCCGAACCGAACCTCGAGAAGACGGTCAGTCGAGGCGATCTGTACTCTTACCCGAGCCTGAGCGACATGCAGGTCCAGTTCACCAGCCTGGCCGCGCAGAAGATTCTAAAGGGTTGCCCGATCAACAGCGTGGACACGCTGGTCGAGGTGAACATGGCCGCCGCGGAGAAGCCCAACAACTGCGACGTTACTGTTCATACCGACTTCGGACTCGTTTAAACAAAGGTTTTCCTCGTCGACCAGGAAACTCGTCGCTTCCACGCGTTTCGTACAGTGAAAGGTTGAACTTTAGCATGATGAACTTCTCGGTATCTCGTATGCTTGCGTCGTGGTAGAATTGTTAAATAGCAAACGGAAGAACGCTGTACTGCTTAAGCATATAGAGAGCATTGTAACAGTTACCAATAAATAAACGTTTGTTATGTTCATCAAGTATATGTATCGCATGATCGCACGCTATCTCTTTACCCGACAGTTTCACGATCTGAATAACATTCGCGGTTAATGACCATCGATTATCATTCAGGTGATTCTCGAACATTGTGCTTCCATTGATCATCTATATGCTTACGCGGCTGTACGTTCGATGATGTAAAATAAAGCCAGCCATTTCGCAAACACACGCGCAGAATATTCGTTAGCTTATTCCTAGTTGCTCAGAGCTCAGCACTCGAACAATCCGGCGAAGTATACGCTCCAGCGATAATTTTTGTTGTCCCGGTGATAATTAAGTTACAAACAGACATCTGTATGTATCGTCATTCCACTTTGTCGTTCGTTCATTTGCTGACTTTCCATCGGAAACTATTTCGCATTTCTCGTCATATTACATAACGTTGTCCGTATCGTTTAGGCGAATCGGAGGCGTAAATCATTCGTTTCGTCAAACAGATTTATATTTTGCTAAATCGGCCGTTAAACCATGCGTTAAAACCTCTTTTTTCTTTTTTTTTTTATCTTTGTCCAATACCGTTCGCGAAATGAATTACAAACGGGTACCACAGCGTCGTAACGTTAGCAGTTTTGCATCGCTTTACCGAGTTAAAGCGATTTGCTAAAGCAATACTTCACGTACGATAGCCTGACAATTTGCCTTACTCGAACGGGAGAGAATGAGAGAAATGAGAGAGAAAGAGAGAGAGAGAGAAAGAAAAAAAAAGAGATGATAATATTTTATTGCAAATTCCAAATACTGCCAATTTCAGTAGCGTCGATTTAGGATAGCGATCAATCTAAGGAAAACTCGAGTCTTCGTGGAAGATGTATAAAAAGCGATAATTTCACGTGCACCATTCGTTCATTTCGAGTTGATCGTCACGTCTGAACGTGTGGAGAGTTTGTAAGCGTTAGACGATATTTTCTTTCGGTCGATATGCCAAAGTAGAATGGGAGCGTAGTGCAGTCAACTTTCTGTAGCGTTTAGGACATAGTTATTGACTTTCTATTACGACTATAATTAAAGCGTATTACGATTATCGTATACTTATCGGACACTCGTCGAAGCGGATGAAATTTTTTCTGAAACGAATTTTCTCGTAAATGACCACTATATATACGTATAAATTTTATATCGAAATTACACCGTTTACATACCTCCGGTCGAACTGTGTTGAAATTATCGGGAGGAAATTTTCGAACAGAGTCTCGTCGTTTATAAAAGATAAGACCCGCCAACCGTTTGAACGGAACTTTGCACATGCGCAGAACATTTATACCGAATGAAATAATCGTGACGCGAAACATAAAAGTCAACTGCCTACAGTGTCGCAAAATTGCTGCGACAAATACGTATAACGAAAAAAGAGGTGCATCCCCCTATTGAGAAAATAAGCGGTACCATTTTATAATTAGTGCAATGGTAAATCTAAGTGCCAAAATCGTTAATAGTACTTAAATCGCCTTAAAACCGCTTGCAGTGCGACCTTGTGGCGTCACATGACACTACAGTCGCGATGCGAACGGGTTCACCGTTTAAAGTTCGAATTACAATATTAACCTTAAACGTCAGACATATAGTCGTAAGACGGTAGATAACTAGGTACCCGATGGACGGTGCCTGCTTTGTACATTTCGTACGTTGTATTACCGATTAACCGATAGTAATTTCGATACACCTCTACGTCTTCCAGTTTTTATGAAAATGGAAGGACAGCGAGCGTTTTACGTCCTTATTTCTTATCAAAACTAACTTGTAGAGTACTTGTGTAATCTTACTCTATCATAATTATAACAACGAAAGCGTATGATAATAAAGAAGACAAAAAAATGTATGCTTCTGTCATTTATCGATTCGCGAGTTATATATTTAATCGTTACACGACCGTAAAGAGAATTATTTCGCCATTCTCCGATACGGAGGTCGTATTAACGAGCAATTTGTATAATTGGTGCAATTAAAAATCGAGAATACATCGAGGAGGAATAATAATGCAAATACCTCGAAATGACGCGCACGTCAGCGAATGGTAACGAAGACTCATGGCAGCTATTGACAAGGATCCCAGTACACGTTCCATTGCAATTATCGCTTCATCGCGTAACACGAATCACTGAATCACTACATACCCTTAGCACTGTTCACTTTTCGAACTCGTAATTACGGAAATAAAAACAATACCACGTAGGTAAGTTGAGGAAATACGCAAATATAGTTTCCCGCTCGAATGGACGTGCTCGATAACCGGACCGAGTTACAATCACGTGATCGCGTCACGTGACCACAGATGAAATGCACTTCAGATTGAACATATTATCTTATTCGTTCCCAATTTAAATTAAAGCTGATTATAAGAAAATAGAAATTTGATAAAAAAATATAACATGATAGTAACATTATAGAAAGAATTGTTTGCATAGTTACCAACAGGATATTGAAACGAATTATACATTTTCTTGGTAACGAGAACATAGATCGACAGTAGATAAAGATGGTGTTCCGAGGGCTGTAAAAGAAAAATTCAATTCATTACAATATTACAGTTTCTGTATGTTACCTTACCCAGCAGTTTACTTTAGTTTCGATTCTAACCGCAGCAGTATCGTCTTATTCCGGGCTAAATCGATCATGTTGGAAATAACCTTATAATGATAAGGAAGTTTTTAATCCCCGGATACCTGGAACAAAAATACATTAAATGACGTCGTTATATCGGATGAAATACACAATAAACCTTTATAATTGTCAAATGTGTAATACAAGATAATATTTTTTTCCTCTACTCGTATGATATTCGACGTAAGGAATCGCAGATGGCGTAAGAAACGTTCTAATGTTATTCATGGTTGGTATTACAGAACACGTGATACGATATCCCCAAATACTCATGATTTTAATATCAGGATATGAACAAATTATTAAATAACCTACTTAATATTCAAACTACAGATTTCAAGTGGTTCTTTATTAATTATTTAAATAAAACATCAAATTTATCCAAAATAGAGTTAAATCTCTCTTCTCGATAAATGTTTATTTGCGCGTGCTTGTTTAATTTATTATAATTAAAACAACCAGTTAATATTACTACGAAACAAAAAGAAAATCGGATCTACTAGCTATGGGATCGTTCCATCGCCAAATTCCGTAAAGTACCGAACACGTGAAAATCTTTCGGCAACTGGAAGATTTTCGTAGAAAAGGAACGTCTATCGAATAAGAATCGAACACATTAGTTAAACCCGTTTCCGCTTTCCTTCCTAATTGCTTAAATTGCCGGAAAAGTTTAGGTGAAGCTGTAACCACGCAAGCGCACTATAGGGCGCACGCTGCGCCACTACCACTCTGTTAGGTAAGGTTAGATTAGATTCCACATCGTTTTCCAACCCTCTCCTCATGTTCAGTACACCCCAAGCTATCACTGCGGTCGGAAGGTTTCACCTACATATCCTCCATCGACGGATGCATGCGCATACATACACACACGCGGCATTCGTGTATTTGTTTATATATTCGTATGGTCGCGTATTCGATTAATTGGGCATCGATCATCGCGCCGATGCGATGATTCACGTTACTCGTTGCTTAGATCGGTGGTCAGTAACTAGATGAAAACATGAGATCGTCGCTCTGGAACGTCCTCCGAACGATTTAAATTCTACGCGAAATCACCGGTCCAGGCTTCTCTATTCTCAAACACGATCGTTCCCGATAGATCGAGACTCGTATTAGTTTACCGATACCGATGCAAAGATGCACAAGAACCTCCGGTTGGACTAAACAAACTTGCAAAGTGTCCCGGCGGTGGTTGTGAAAGTGACCGTGAAGATTGTTAGTACGAAGCAGTCTCGGCGGAAGCAGTTACGCAAAGTGAGTAAAATAATTTACACTTTGAAAGATTGATGTTCACTCTCGGCCTGTCTAAACTTTCCCATCGAACAGCACCCGGAAAATTCCGGTCCAGCCTTAATGCCATTCATTCGAGCATCCCGATTCGAATATTTTAAAAGTTCCGCTCGAGGTAGATCTGTTGATGGTTTTCCATTGAAATCGGATACACGCGCGACGAATACATCGCCTTTAACGCCGTTTAACGGAACGTCAACGTACGATGCACCATGCTCGTACCCACACGTGAAACGGCGATCGCGAATTCGCCGTGTAAACCGTGTAATCACGTTTAATCACGCATCAACTGTCTCGCCGACAACATCGGAGTCACGAGACAAGCTTAAATGGATACGAGACGGGGAATTTGCGCGTTAAAGTCTAAACGTTGTGCCGACGCGTTTAATATTCGTTGTAGAAATAACCGTCAGCTTCCACTCACAATGCATCCAGTCCTATTAGCAAGCCCGCGTTACCGAAAGGTACGTAAATCAGGCCACGAGCTTGAAAAACGCGGCGGAGACCAGGGAAACGGCGAAGAGTACAGAGATGCAGGCTAGTGAAAAGTAAAATAAAAAAAAAAGAGAAAGCCGCCGCGGTCGAAAATGAATCGACATAGAAGAATTCCACGGTCCTGGCTGCAAGTGCAGCACGCGTGTGATGAATACGTAGAGACACAGCTGCATATCCGTGATCGCGCAGGTGTGGGTGACATCTACGAAGAACTGGGGACGACGCGCAGGCGCCTCCACCTGTAGATACGTTGGTGTACGCGAGGCTAAATGCTAGATTTATCCGTCGGTGGAACAGAGCGCCGCCGGAATATGCGGATCAATAGAATAATTTCTTCTTTTTTTTCCTTCCTTTTTTTTTTTCTTTCCGCCGAAGAACACATCCTTTTACCGAGCACTTTTTTTTTCACCATTCTGTCTGAACATTTGGAATCACGGAATCGCGCAGCGCTCCGTGGTGCGTGTAGCTCGCGGGAACGAACTAACGACAAGAAGATCGATAAAATTACGTATCTCATCGAAAGAGTTCGCTCTCGTAGTTCGAGTCTCGTATCTCGTGTCTCTCACTCTGTCTCTCTCTCTTGCTGTTTCTCTTTCTCTCTTTCTCTCCTTCGCGGGACTCGCCGTAAGGTAAGGCAATCCCTCGATCGTAGACATCGCGGAATTGCTCTTCTTTAGAGATCTCTCCCTCTTGCTTTCTAGTGTTTCAGCATCAAGGGTCCGCATCGCGGAGAAAGTATCTTTGAGAGAGAAATGCTTTTCCGAGCTTTCTCATTTGCGATGCTGTGGAAAAAGGAAAACACGCGACCTCTTGGAATCCGTCATGTGACAAGGAAACGGAAGCGGCAGTGGCGTAAACAATCCATTTTCGCGTCTGGCCCGGGATTTATTCTCGTCGGCAAACGATGTTTAGGAAAAAATATTTTCGAATCTATTGTTGCGATTCAACAAAAAAACAACGCGAATCTCTCTCACTGGAGAAATATTTATTTTAGACCAAGCTGTCCAACGTTCCATTTGCTAAAATAAAAATCGCTTTTGCCGCGGAATGAAATAAAGGCAAAATACACCGGGCTGTTACACCGTTCTCCGTTCTTCTTGGCTTAACCGTTTGTTTAAACAAAATTCCTGACGTTTTTATTCGCCCGGGCTCAATACGATATAGGACTCGAGTAACGATCCACTAAAAGGGAAATGATCGATCTGTTAGGAAATTTACGACGCTCGTCGCGAAATATTTTATACCCGCCTTTATATGAAATTACGTTTATATATTTATGTGTGTGTGCGTATGTGTGTGTGTACAGGTTGCTTCGCGAGTCGGTTTCTATGATTTCCCCGCGGTTTCCGATAATCCGTCGAAACAATATTTCCTGTGGAAATTAATCTAGATTTAACCGGTGAAAAAATCGTAGTTTCAAAAATAACAAGAGGTATTTATTTTCCCGAAAAAAGTTTGTGGTCACCGTGGTGTTTTTAAATAGAGCTATGTATTTTTAACTCGATAGCTATGCGCGCGACCTCCAGTTGAATTCGACCACCCACTATATTATGATTTCCAGATCACTTTGATTTTAGAAAGATACACATAAAAGTGTCTATAAAAGCGTGTATAAAAATCTCTATAAATCTCTGTAAACACCATACCCGAGTTGATCTCTGTGGAGAACGGTGACACCGATTTTGCAAAGCTCTATAAATATAAAACTACTAGGATAATTCGCTATGGAAGCGGAAGAGAAATATAGTATACATAACTTAACGCGATACACTACCGCGAATAGCATAAACATAGAAATTTGATAACCCGCATATACACGCAGTTGCAATTGCGAATTGACTTTGGCCATATCATATATATACATATGCATGCGACGTAAACGCTCAAGGGGTTTAATTCGATGACATGTAACGTCGATGTACCACGGCGACGTTAAGAGCGAAAAGAAACGCGTGTACGTATATTTATATATTCGTATGCATATGTTACGAGTGATCCCCTCGGGGGTTGAACCAACGCGCTAAAATAAGTAAAACACGTGAAACGAACGTACACGTGTTCCTTAATTTTCGAGCTGGAAATTACCAAAGGAAGCTGGAAAGTTGGTTCCCGGCGTCTCAGTACGCGCCGCTGCATCCCTCGGCATCAAATTCTGCGCTCGACTAAAAATTAATCAGAGAATAACGGATAATTACCCGGGCAAATTAATGTTACCAGCGGTCGGGATCGCGATTCGACTTTCTCCCCTAACGATCCTCCCTAATTTCGTCCGTAGGTGCGCGCACAGGTCTGAAAATAAGGAGAAAAAAGCGGCAGCATCCGGAGCGTTTCACTTTCCAGCCGTAAAATCCGAGTGATCTCGTTAAACTATCGCATACGTTCAAACTCGACGGCATTTACAGCTGCAATACTGCCCGCTTTAGCCCCGAAACCTCCCTCCCTTGTGCTTCCCTCCTATTATCTCGTGCTCATTGCTGTCGTGGCCGTTTTCATTATTCTTATTATTGTTTCCCATGCACGAGCGTCGCTGGGCATTAATATCGCGACCGGTGCCGGCGCCCCGCCACCCGGCGTCATTAACATTAGCATTTTTATGATTATTAACGTTCGTGAGCATTATTATTTTCGCCGGCGCGATTCCGTGGGACGGGGAAACAGGAGTGGAACGCATCGCTACGCCACGTTATGAATTGCATTACCTTTTCAAAACAGCCATGCATTATATACGCGGGGGTGGATGGGAAACGGTAATGCCACCCCCGTCCAGCCGCGTGCCGGTCCTGCACGCGTAAAGCGCACAGCATGGAATAGGAGAAAATAGGGGAATGCCGCGGAATAGAAGGTCTGTCGGTGGTACAATGGTCGTCGCCGGGTCAAAAGTTCAGAACTTTTGTCATGTAGCTACATATGTAGCTGAACTAGGAGTCGTATCGATCTCCAGCGAGCCTGGCGAACAAAGTTCTTGGAGATTTAACGAGAGGCTCTTGGCGATGAGCTGCTTTCCAAACAATACTTCGTATGCGCTGCTAGCAAGTCCGAACGAGCGCGCTTATGCTCCGAAAGCAACTCCGTGCACCGCACACCACCGGTTCGCACATCACGCTACCTAACCCGCTCGCTAGACTCTTCTTCCATCGCCCCTTTCACCCCTTTACCCCCCTTTTTTCTCCTTTTTTCCCTCTTTTTTTCCCAGCCAGCCCGGTCTTTGAGTCGCCACTATGCTCTCTACGCCATTATCACCGGCTTTTTGGTCGCCTTCGAAGCTCGATCCATATAATGCCTACGCTTTTACCTCTCTTTACGACCTGCGAAACGAGCCGGAAATGTCGCAGCCGCGGTTTGCCGTCCCGTTCTATTCTAGTTGCGCTTTAGTGCACGTCGTAATGTCCCCTTTGATCGTCACTCGGTGGATCCCGCGTTTTTCGCTCGGCTCTCGCTGGATTAAACGTCGAACTGTTGCTTCAAAAAGTCGACCGTTTACCGTGATGATTCTTTCTGCTCTTTGATTCCCACTCGGAACGTCCCATTTCCGGGACCCGCGATCAGCCAGGGCCCGTCCACGGTATCCGAGCCGCCTGGCTTTCGCTTCCGCAGCCGAGAACACGTCGCGTCGCGAATCAGCAAGCGCGACGAAAACTGGCACAGGATGCCGAACTTTATTTGTCATACGGATAGGCAAACAGGATTCGGGTAAATTCGAGCATGAAATTGAGCGGTGTCGCGCACCTGTGCTTGTAAACTTTCTTGATAACAGTTCGCTATAAGCCCCGCTAATGCATACCTCGCGCGCGCTAACGCCTAATAACTAGCCTGATGTATCGCCGTCAAGGCGTTAAGCTGTGCGAAACTGCCGCCATATTTATAGTTATCGTAAGCCCTTACCGCGCCGGTGCAATCGTAATTCTCCGCTAATTAAAACGTTAAATCTGCGCCAGCGTTCCTCTTTCCGCGCGACTCGAGCCCTCTCGTCCGTGAACTGATCCGAGGATGGCCGGGTAGCTGGGCCAGGAAGCAGACGAGTAGGTAGACCAGGAGGCCAGCCAGTAGGAACAGGGGTAACACGCGGGGTGGGCTGAAACGTTATTATGACACACGGTCAAGAGGAGCAAGAGGAAACAAAGGAAAATCTGATTTTTCGGGTCGTGTCGGATCAGCGAACGACCCTTTTGTATGTACGCGATTCAAATTTATTCCACCGCCTCGGGCGACGGTAAAAGACACATCAGAGGCGCGCACAGACAGAATGTCTTATCGATCCGTTCTATTGCGATGGTCATAACAAATTCATGGTGGAAAATACTCGACGACCCCGCGACGGAAGCCCGAGTACAACGGCCAGTGTGAGAACGCGGACACTGATTTCATCTCTTATCATTCATCGATAGCCGTGCTAAAATTACGAGAAAAATCGCGGCGCGTGATTTCCCTGGCGGGGGGACGTTCGCCTGGTAAGGTGGCAACGGTAATTAAAGGTGAGCAGAATCGATGAACGCCGATGCGAATTCGCCGGATCGTAAAGTAACAAAGACACCATCCCCGTTTCCAATACGAACACACCGTAACGCGATACGCGAGCGATGATACATCGCTGTCCATGGCTGCTTTGCATTTTAACATCGTCCGCGAATTTTACCTACAAATTATTGCGCGATTCTTCAGAGGTTCTCTTTCACGTCGCTTGGATATAACATTTATCGATTACCATTTCCATTTTTAGAGCATTCTTTCTCCCGAAACGATTATACTCCGCGCAGGCTAATAAAAAAGCACGGCCACTGCGCCGTTATTATCGTTCGCCTATCGTACGGGAATATCTGTCGAAGATAAAAATACGTAGGCCAGTAGCCCTGCAAGCGGCGACAGCCGTACATACGGCGAAACAATGTTCTGTCCGGCTATAAATACGAAAACTTTGCTATAACCGAGCCGCCTCGCTGCTATACTCGTGGAAACTCGCGGTGTATTTTTCCTCGACTTCGCGATACCAGCCCCTCTTTCTCCGTGACGTTACTTTTCCTCTTCGTCCCTTTTTCTCCCTTGACTTAACTCCGCCCCTAAAAATAAACGCGGATCTATCAGCGACGATAATCTGGGACGTAGGCGAACAATATCGCGGAATGGACAACGCGAACGCGAACGTCGCGGTATTTATAAAGCTTGTAATCTACGTGCGATATCTGTTCGCGTGGCTAATCTGCGAAATATTAAACGATCGCGAACACGGCCGTTCGCGTGTTTTCTCCGTGCAGCGTAGCAGCCGGCATGTAATTACTACATCGTTAAAGGTTCCAGTTACCGTTGTTGCGCCGATAATTAATTTCCGCCATTTCGATGAATAATTCGCGCTATACGCGCAGGCCGCCGTGTGCTGGAACTCGGCAAGTGAAAGTGGCCGTGGCGTGTACTACGGAAAATACACGCAGCCATTATTACCGGGGCCACGATAATGATCGCGAGGACGAAAATTCATACCGATCTCCGCGGAACGAGCCCAAATTATCCGGAATCGCTTCGTTCTCGCGCTCAGCGGCCGGTTAATCGAGGCGGATTTCCACGCCGGGTCCGGTTAAGAGTGTTCCCGTTATGGTTCACGTGGCAATTGCCGAATAACGCGTGCAGGCTGTTTAACCTCTTGCCCTACGACCCAATGACGCGTGACATAATCAACGGCAGACTCGGTCACACGTCCCCAGCCACTTCCCGCTAAAGCCACGAAGAATAAAACGCAATTCAGGCAGAAAGATATCGGCGAGAATCAACCACCAGTCTGATTAACGAATATAATCGTTAAACGTTACAGAAGCACGTTTAACGTTACATTACTATTTCTATTTAGAAATAAATGCACAGGTGTCTATCGCGTATTCGAAACGAACTGAAAACCTTCGATTCGATTATTCTATCAACCACCCCTTAATTTCTCTTGGAACAGGAGAAAAATTGTAAGGATGTAAACGTAATATCACTCACCAACCTCTCGTTCGAAAAGTCTGGAAGCTTCGACGAGGCGTGGCACGACCAAACAGGAAGATCACTCGCACGTCCTAGCGTGGCGAAGAATAACACGCGACTGAGACAAGCGAACATTCACGAAAATTAACCACGAACCTGTCCGAGCTTCACGATGTTTACATCGAGACTCATCTACAGACCACGCCTCTCACCTGTGACGCTCGTGTTTTGCCGGATTTCCTTACGAGACTCGTACGACACCGTAGGCGAAGGGTTTCCGGTTTTAAACCATTGTTAATATCCAGCTAATTTTAACAATATTATTCATACCGAGCGATGGTCTCACGATTCTGCGAAAATCAATTAATAACGCTAAATTATTAATTTATTCGTTAACGATGAATTACAAATTATGGATAATAATAATTAATACTTTGGCAATATCAATCGCTATACGGATCCTCTCTTTATTTTATCGTAATTTTATAATAGGTTATAGAGGTCTTGAAGGAAACCGAGATATGTTTATTTTATCTAATATAACCGAGAAAAAATGAAAGATAGATTAATCAAAATTAATCAAAATTAATCGCTATACGATCTTCTCTTTATTTTATCATAATTTTATAATAGGCTATAGAGGCCTCGAAGGAAACCGAGATACGTTTACTTTATTTCGTATAACCGTGAGAAACTGAAAGAAAACTTAATCAAAATTACTCGATTGGACACGAAGGATGGAAAGCAATAATTACCGAACTGCAACGATATAATTGGAGTAAGTACCAAGTTTCGTGTGGTTATAGGGAGTTAACAGCGAAAGCTTGGGGAAATTTCACCCTTGATATATCGCTGTCGACTATAATGTCGACCACCCAACTATTAAAGATGAGGTCACCATCAGTCCAGCCTCGACCCCTCGATATCTGCTATGACGTCAGCTGGGCCTGAGTGACAAGGCCCGCGAGGGTTGTCACCCTGTCCAGACAGGGGCGAATACTATATAATGACAACGCGGGAGCGGTGCCAAGAATTTTACTGATTGGAATTTTTATGAGACTCGAACTTGGCACAGACGGGGATTAGGAAATCATCACCGTCCCTCCAAACTACCCTTTCACCCCTTGCACGTGCAGAATAAGAACAATTGCGGTCGGAGCAAACTCCTTTCATACCTGCCTCGTCTTTCGAGAAAATTCACTTAAAATTTATCTTGCTTTTCTATTGCTATACGTAGAAGTGCAACGACGTATATCATTGTGTGGACCTACACCAGCATCGGCTTGCCGGGGATCGCGTCATGGGGCGAGGCCATTACCGTCCTTTATTTTCTCTTTTCCTTGTTTTCCACCGCGTTACGAACGCAACCGTGTATTTCGTTTAACTGATAAATCTATATATATATAATATCTTATCACAAAGTTCTATACTTTATTACAAAATCCTACGCTATATGTAATTACATCCTCTGATTTATAAGTGCACACTGTTTCCGATAACAAATAAGTTTCCAATAAATCCTTTAAACTTCCCAATATATTCCATAAGATATTTCGGCTCGCTTTCATCGATTCGTTGTCCTCTGTTTTACAGCTAGTTATAAAACACCACGCGTACAGCTAGCTCGTCGTGCCGCTTTAACTATTATCCTCCACGCATACTATATTTAGGTACACATAATAGGTCAGTAGTTCTAGTGTTAACGCGGAGGAGTAGCTTGTGACCGGCGCTATTAAGTCATTGTCGAAAGAAGTCACGTTCGAGGGGACGAGGACGTAAACCAGGGTGGACGGGATGAGAGGGCCGCCGAAAACAGGCGTGTTGCATACGGGTGCACGGCCGGATGCATAGGGTAAACACGGTTCATTACTGCAGCATTCATTACGTAGCTTCTGAAACGGCGACCCTTCTCTCCCGCTTTCTACCCGTTAATGCAGGGTAGAACAAGGCCGCTTTTGGACAACTCTCGTGGCCTTCTTGAATAAATGAACAACGCGATGCGTAACTGGCCGCGCCTATCGCGTATTCGGGGACACTTTTAAAACGTTTCCTTGCAAGGATACGCGCGCGCGAAGGGGTAGGACATGCACGGGATGCATGATATCGGATAAATAGTTCTCACGTTGTACCACAACGGCAGAATTCGGGGGCTCGCAAACGCTGAACCGTGTTTAAAGTTTGTTGTCAGCTCAGCGCTGACGTTTGTGTATGCTACAACGGGAAATTCGTGAAGTTGCTCGGTAAAGTAAGCCTTATTTCGTTTCATTTGCAAATGCTATTTGCATTGCGAGACGAACTTCCACGGAGGCGTACTGTTCGTTTTCGTTTTACCCGTTGTGCGCTGCAGCACGGTATATACCATCGCGGATATTCTCGCCAATTAATACAGCTCTGTCTTTGATTACCTTCCACGACCGGAGAACCAATCTTATCGCCGCCATTTATATCTCGCTGCTCTTTCAATCTCATTCGTTCCACGGCTCTTGGTAAAAACTTCCCCGGTGCCTTTAATTCGAGAGGACGGCAAGTTGCGGGCATAAAGCGCGTTGGTTGCGCGTCGGGAAAACTATTCGCCCGTACACACGCACTCGGTATTATGCGCGTGCGTGTTCACGCATATAGCAGACCTCGCCGGATACGCGTCGCGACAGCCTGTTAAATAAACGTGGCATGATAACTGCAAAAGGATCCGCGTGTCGTCCGAACCATATAAATCCCTCGTCAAATATGAAAACATACGAAAGCTCACTCCCATCCCTCGTCGAGGCAAAACCGAATGAAAGCGTTCAACCAGCGACTTCTTCAACCCTTTCCGCTCGACGGATGCGTGTACCGTTCGCATCGATATCATCCATTGTGCGACATTGTGACAGACGTACGTCGAACCCCTTCGAATTCGCCAATTCCCGTCTTTTTATCGACTTACCTCGGATAAAACATTTTCTATATTCTAATACCGCGTACGACGATTTTTCGAACTTTACACACGCATAGATCCACTGTTTCCGCGTCGACGAACGGCATTAAACGATCCTTTGTGCGAGAAACTGCGTGACACGTATACGCCGAAGAACCTCTTGGCTCGAGCTAACGTGTTCTCGTCTAACCTGCCCAATGTGTTTTTAATGAAATATTATATATATATATATCGTTACAATATTTTCACCCATTACCTCATTTTACGTGTTTACACATCACACAATTTCTTATACCTCGCACGTGCGATACCGGAGAGATTGAAAATGGTACTCGAGGTCCACTCCGTGATCAAGATCTCGTAGATCCTCGGCGTCTCAGTGTCTCCGGCGACCCCACAGGCTATCGGTGCCATCCCCTTTCAGCGAGGTCCGATCGATCAGCTCCTTTTTCGGCGTTTTCAGATCGTAGGCCAAGCCTAAGCGCGCCATCAGCTCTATGAAAGCGGTGGTGCCGTTCAAGCCGTACGCGCTCAGTTCCGCGGCCTTGTAGTCCCACGGGAAAGAATGGTGGTAATTATGCCAACCTTCACCCAGTGTGAAAAAAGCCACGACCGGGTTCTCCGTCGGCATGCCTTTCCTGGGGGGTTTTAAACGGGGTTAAATCGCGTTTGAAAAACGGCGCCGTGTCAAAGTTTTAATTAACTCAGTCCCCGGGATCGGGCCGAGTTGTCGAAACTTGCCTGTTGTACGGTCGATTTCCACACATGTGGGCGAAACTGTTCACGATAAAAGTGGCGTGCAACGAGCAGACGTAGCGAATGAGCGTCGCGTGAACACTTACGAACCAGGTTTCGCTCCACGCGAACACCGGCAACAATATCGGCAGCACGAAGCACAGCGAGACCATAATAACCTCGTAATACCTGCAACGAGATAGCAAAATGTGCAAATGGCCGCGTTTCACGGTTTGACTGGCGCGGTGGCCGCGACGAAATGTAATTCATGTTGTTTTAACGCGAACGAGGTCTTCGGGAAGCTTTCATGGTAGGGCGACCAGTCGCGCGTACGCGTTCGAGGACTTTCATCCACGAGTTGATGTCCTCTCGCAGGAATACCACCTCGACGTCACCTGCGTCGCTTTATCGAAATTCTGAAGGGATATCGATGCCGACGTACATAACTATGCACACGTAGAAATGTTCTGGCTGCGTTCTATGGAGCTTGATGATAATCACGCGGAGGAAGGGGAGATTCGGGTAGAGATCGGTTGGACCACGTCGGATAGCGGCGAATCGACGATTATAACCCGTGCACTGCGAGCCCTTGCCGATTTGCACCGACGAAATCCTCGAATCGTACAAAAGAAAATGTCTTACTTGTCGAAGAATTTTATTACAGGATCCGCACTGATGTCGCTCATATCGATTTTACTGCCGTGCTCCTTCACAGCTGGGTGCCGTTTCACCATCAGCCATCCGATATGAGAGAAGAAAAATCCGCGAGTGGCGTCATGCGGGTCCGCATTCGTTTCCGTGTATCTGTGATGCGTCCTGTGGTCTCGTATCCATTTATAAAAATGCGTCTAACGGAACGAAAGCGATCGATCAAATTATCCGCCGCGATGTGAATTTTGGAAAAGAGATTCGAAAGATCCACACGTACCTGGCCCATCATGCAGTACAAGTACGCCAGGAAGATTCGCAATGGCGTCTTGGCGGAATAACTTCTGTGCGCCCAGAGTCGATGAGCACCTGCCGTTACTCCCAAACCAGCCGTGAGACCGTACGCGATGGCTTGTTGACGTAGAACAAAAAGCGGAAAGAGATGAAGAATCCTCCGAGGGTGGAAAGAAAACGGAGGAAAAGGAAAGAAAACGAAGGAATGGAAAAGATGAAAATCGACTGGTAGCTGACAAATATTTGGAACGTCGATAAACGGTTTATCTGGAATTCCGAACGGATAGAGGCTGGAAGAGGGTCGAGAGAAACTGGGTGGGGAAAAAAAGGAAATTTCCGGGACGAAGTAGAAACGGGCCACGATATGTACTTACTCCAAATCCACGTCCACAGCTTGGCATCTCGATAACCGCTCACGAAACCGTAAACGGCGAGGAAATGAAGCACAATGATACCAATCACATTTCGCCATATTATCTGCTGCCTGGCCGGGGTTCGTTCCGCCGACAATGGAAACGGTTCCGCGTCCTGCTCCATCGCCTGACTGGCGTTTTCGTCTTCGTGTCGGGTCTCCGCAGACATATACATCCTTCCAGCGAGGCGCTTTCCCGATTTACCCACCTAATTCGAGCAATCGATCCGTCTACCTGTTAGAACTTCGATAAAAAATGATCCCGCCCGTGCCCTGCGCGTCATATTTTACGAAGCGGCCATCCCGTAAAATGTCCGTCCGTTAAATATATTACGAACACTCCAATTACGTTACTGTAGCTGCGATAAATTAATTATCGCGATTAACCGTTAAGCCGGCGATATGACTGTCAATTTCACGTACGATATAAAAGGTAATTGCATCCACTCCGGTTGCATCATCGTGCAGCCCTCTGCTCTGCAGGCAGGCATGAGAAACACGCGTTGCGAGTTTCACGGCTACATAACCAGCTCGATAGGCGCAATTTCCCGGATATAAGAAAGCTCAGCCTTTCACGGGGGCAGATTGCATTTCCGAGAAAAGAAATGCCGAATTTATAGACGAGCTATCTGCGAAATATCTCGACATTCGGCGAAACGAGTCGCGATTCGAGTATTCGCCAAGCAACCAGCTCTTCCTGCTAATTAATACACGTAACGATCAATTCCACCGATAGGAGAAGTACCGAATAATAAAGCAGACGCGAGAACGAAGTCGATCCTGGAATTTATTCCTTGTTCGAGCCGGTTGCCAAGACGTTTTCGCCGAACAACCGATATCAAATCGTTGCTCGAACGAGATAAAGTAAATACCGCTTACTACCCTGTAATTAACCCATTTCCCTTCCGCGATCCGCGTTTGATTTGCCCCGTGAGGAATATTGCGACTAGCCGAATCGAAGGACGACAAATGGCGCGGAACGATCTCGGTTGGCGTCGATTAAACGTCGACGTCGGTACACACGATCCAAGGAGGGATCCGTTAATGTCCGACACCCTCCGTGGCTAGTGGCCGGCACTGACCATCGTTTTTACACCCCCGAGGACAAATCTCAGGCTTATCCCCGCGATTAGACGTTCGACGAAGCGCACGGTTATCTACCGGAGATGTTTAAATGGATGTTTAAATCGCGCGAATTAATTGGCGGAAGCGGGAGAAAGGGCGAGGCGCTGCCAATGACGTTGCTCGAATCTTAGGTCGAGTTCTCCGGATTCAATCAAAAGTTTAATGCATCCGAAAACGATTTCGTACAGCGCGAATTACGCTTGCGAGAGAAATTAGATAGGCGGGGGCGGACCCGAGATTCTAAGGATTCTTTATCGACCCCTATTATCGCTTTGGAACGAAATCGGCGTTGGCTGAGGAATTTTATTAACTGTCCCGGCCTCTGGAACGCGGCCGAAATACGGTCCGGGCAGATGTCCGACTTTGCATTAATAATTCAATAAAACCGATGGCACACATACGACTCCATGCCCGCTGCATCTGATCGCGGCATAAAGGCCGACATCTGCGACTTCCGGCCGCGCCGTGCGCCGAAAAGATATTCCACGATGCATCGAGAGCTTCCTGTTCCTGTACCGATGCGCACGATGTACGCTGTTACGGTTTGATGTAGGGCGAGTTGCCATTCGCTAGATCGAATTCAGCGATAATTACGTACGGCGAATTAGTCCTGCCGGGTAATTCCCATGAAATATTAACGCGTCTAGAAGCGACTCGTGGAAAAAGAGATGTTAAAAAATTGACCTATAAAACGTAGTCGCTCTACCGAGCAGCGGATGATTAATTTCTTCGTTAAGTGTATGTTTCTTGGAAGGCCAACATGATGGCCGATATTTCATCGCTCCTCCGTGTTTCCCATATACTTTGCGACGGCGATTAGTCGCTGGTTAACTCGGTGTACTAGAATATTCCGAGAATTTTTGCAAATTGTAAATGTCGGAATTTTAGAACTCAGTTTATTATTAATTGCATTCTCTAAAATGCTTCTCGGTTCGATCCAGTCGATTGGAAAAAGTCGAATTACCGATCAATTAGACGCGGAGAGAGTTCGGGTATTACTTTCTCGAGTATACTTTTATTTCCGTATTACTTAACTGTATCAATAAAGACCTGTAGAAAAATTTCGCTCGTTTGGAGAAAAATTGCATTCCTGAAACGATATATTCCACTCGCGAATCGAAATCAATACTTCGAGTTTCGAGAGTTCGAAGTTTCGAAAGTTCCGCGACTTTCAAAATCTTGCAAAGTTTCGAATTCGAGTTGAAAGAATTCGCGAATTACCCTTCAGACTCACTGCTATGTATTCAGTCCCTAATCTCTCCGTCCATTAACCTCGATTAAACGAAAATTTAAAAGAACGTACCCTCTGTGCTTTTATTACAAAATCTTAATCGTTTGATTCGAACAAGGACGATTTTATCGAACGATGTATGAACCATTTCTATGATAAATATTGCGCTGTACTCTTAATCTCCTACATTTGCATTGTCATTAAACGAGAAACCGGTTCATCGATCACTTTGAAATTGCACCATCTGAAAAAGATCTATCGAAATACTCGTAGCGTGGAATCTGTTCAACAGCTGTGCCTGTCATCTTTGTAAATTAGGGAAGCTGCGACTTGCTATGCGAGCTTGAAGCCGAGCTTGTCGTGGTTTCGCTCGTAAAACCCCCTGTCTTCCGACAGGAACGACAATTTCCTTCTCGTTTTCTGCGGCGAATCGTAAAAATCGGCGTACCGATCGGTGGCTGCGTGCCACACAGCGACGGCACCGCGAATGATGAACCGTCGAAGGCATTCGCGTATGCTGACACGGCCACGGTTCGCTCGCTGAAATTATCGTCCGTTTTCGCGTTGTTCGCCAGCGACCCAACGAAATGCAGCCTGCAGCGACGATGTCACCGGTGATAACGTTGCCGATAAACCGAATTGAATTTTCGCCGTTAATACGAAATGTACGGAACGAGTTTAAAATTCGAATTTACACGGGAAAATGATTATTTTGTCATTTCCAAATGGTTTTTCGGTCAATTTTCGGATGGATTGCCAATATTCTCGGGTGACTGTTTAAAGGGTTGCGAATTTGTCGCGTATTTCGTGGTCGGGCAATTTTTTCCAAATTTTCCAGGGATTTAAAAATAGAAAATTCGAGTAATTTAATATTTCGCGTATAATTCACGATGTTTCGTAACGACAGACGATTTCGTACGACAAGTAATTGAACTAGGATAATGAAAAATGAGTTTTTGAAACTTGCAGTTTTAACAGATAATTCGTGAAAGATTCGATGGCCTGTTCGACACCTCTGTTCCAACCTTGTAATTAAAGGAACCACCTATATTGGACAAACTACTCCAAAATTCGGATGAAACTTATCGGTGTACCTTGAGAACCGCAGGTCCAGGTGTGTTTGAACTCCGAATCTACCAGGGTACTCGATACGTCTCGAATAAATTATTTCAAAAGCTCATCCGACCGAACACGTATCCTAAACCCTGATCCTAGAAATCCCTTAATGATCCAATTTTTGCATTTTCCTCGGGCCGTTCCGCCTGGCTGCGCACTTCCGGTATCAATGGTGCGAACACGTGGCAAAACAACCGCGGCTATTCGCAGACATTAAATCCATGCACGATTGCCGCGAGCCATGGATAACACTGTGCAACAGCGCCGTGGGTAACGCTTTGTAATTATCTTCGTCTGTTAATGACGCCTTTGCGATTTGTGTAACCACGGGGTCGTAATGGGAGTAATAGAGGAAATTGCAGTTTGAGAAATGCGCCACGTAGCTGCGCGGTCTGTCGCTGAAGAAAAGGGAAAAATCGAAGGACCGCCGTAGACGAGGGGTGAAACTCCCCGAGCGTTTCCACGTACTATGCATTGATCAGAAGATGATTCACAAACGGGCATAGGGGCGAGAATAGTTCGCTTGCGCTACCTAATTCCGTTTCGAAGTCTTTACAGGCGCGTTAGCTCTACTACGTATCGACATTTCCGTGGAATTGGTTTCACGAGTGAAAGATGGCGAGGCACGAGTGCGAATGCGTACGGTCGAATGACGGCGCGAGTATCGATATGGAGGATACAGAGCAATCTTATGGTCCGAATGTTTGATGATCGGTACGAGAAAGGATAGAGAATCGGAGGAGAGAGACAGAGATAGAGAAATTCAATGTTTCGTAATTAATAATAAGAACTGTATTCCGTAATTGCACGTTAACGTCTAAGCTACTCGATTTCGACCGAGAAGAAAGATATGTCTTATTTTTTACGATCGTATTAGCGAAGGAGAGTCTACTGCAATGTAACCAATCTTCCGAGGGTTCCATAGTAAGTTAATCCCTCTAACAATGGGGATGAAGCTTTAATCCTCACAGTGGGCTCATCGACTGACCCCGCGGAGCTCATTCGTGCTATGTCTTTTAATCCATATTCTAGACAACGATTCTTTCCAATTTATTTTTTTTACACTCTACTTAACCACTTCCTTCGTTTCTATCACTTTTCCGATAATTTTCAACCGTCGACGGATAGGAAATTAATAGATTTATACGAGCTACGGGTATTTTTCGCGGAAAAGATCTGTATCACCCGGAGGATTCCAACGTACGTTAACACCGTGTTCAACGTTTTTAGTTGCCTCGAATGTAGATACAATATCACGACGATTCGTTGCACTCGGACGCTAAGAGACTTGGCGGAACGAGGGTTAATAACGAGAGAAAGCTATAAATTAGTAACGATGATCTTCTGCGGCGAATCTTTTTCATTTCACTGGCGCCGAGTGCGCGAGTGGGAGAGCCCGCTTTCTCGATGTAACGGCAAAATGTTTACCGATCGCAAATAAGCGGGGAATTTCCTTGCAACTAACTGGATCGCCGGGCTCAGAGAAACCCGCGCTTAATTAGTCACACCGTGTGAACCACTGTGAAAGAACCGTGCTTCTGCTCGGGCAAGCGTCACGGGTCATTTGATCGGAATGGCTGGCGCAATTTCGACGAGACACGTTAAGCAACGTACACTTTCGATCTTTCTATACCAATATGCGGCTCTAAATAGGTTCCATGCTTCTATATTCTGTCGATATTCCCCGATACGCGCTTCGCGTTAACCCAGTGCACCCTGGGCAGCGGTAAGGGCGGTACACGCCGGTGAAATAGGGGCAGAAACGATGATAAACGAGACGCAGAAGAAGGTTCGAACGGATGAAAGATCGGCGATACTGGGAAGCGCGATAATGCCGAAAAATTTACACGGGACATCGGATTCGATCGCGCGACAGGATATATCTGTTGCGGCACAGGAAATGAATCCCGCGAATAAAGGGAACGCTTCTAACGCGTGCAAGAACAAAAATGGAAACACGCGGCGGCGAAAATTTCATTTCCTAGAATTGCGCCCGCGGAGCGTTACGGGGGAAAGCTGCACCGGCGGAACTATCCAATCCCATTAATAAAATTTGATTGAATTTTATCGATTCGCCGAAAAGTTCCCGTATAAACGTTCGATGGTAATTAATCGAGGTTGAACTCGCGCAAAAACTTTCATCTCGGCGCGGGTTGTTGCCAAAATGAGGTTCACCGCCTCAGAGCGAGCGGCGTTGCTGGTTGTAACGAAACAACGCGATATAAGCCAGGGTTCGTAAACGCTTCCGTTCGAGTTATAATCTTTCAAAGTTCCAGCACCATGGAAAATGTTCGCAACGGCTTGTTCCAGCGATGAGGATACAAGCTTCGAAACATCGTCTCGCAGATTGCCGAACGCGTTCGAAAATTCCCAGAGTGCTTCGGATTGTTTGACAAACATCCACAATATGCTTGGCCGCATATAGTAAATTAATAACCGATCTCTCGGTAGATCCAACGTTTGACCTGCTCTCAAAGGAACAGATCCATTAATACGATGCTCCTAGCCCGGCCTGTGCCGTAAAAATGTTGCTCGAGCGCGTTCGCGCGAAATCCTTGCAACATTGAAACGCGGATAACATCTTTAGACTCGTATATCTCGTCGGTAATTACTCGTGCAACCACCGGCAATTCTACGCGATCATTATACAGTCGATCGGGATACGTACACCTATACGTATTACCCTGGTATCGCGTACCGACTTTGATGAGCAAATTAGGATTCTAACTGGTTTGTCGGTGTACAGACCCGTCTGCCTAACTATGCGGAATACCTGACAACCTGCGCGTATAAAACAGGATCGTCGCTGATACCGTCGTTTTCAATTACACCAGTTATCCTACTTTTAAGTGCAATGAATCGTTTTCTATTCCCAGGTGTCACTGCGTACCCACTTCGTTATAGCGGAGTTCGCGGCCGTTGCTGTTCGCTGGCCAAACTGTTCCGCGGAATTTCACCCCTTTCGTTCGTAACATCGCGCATACGTCGTTAACTCGGCATCCGATGATTTAATACATCCTTGCGCCGCGAACACACCGAGTGGTCTAATTCCGCCGGCTACTCGATGTTTATTCATTAGCGGTCATCAACGATAGAACTAGGCGGCCGGTTAATCCTTTAATACCGAATCATTTATCAAATGTTAACAGCTATACACTGGCTTATCAAATACTCGGCCGAAGCCACTGTATTAGCTGTCTCGAATTATCGAGCTATACACACGTGTAATTCGTTAGATACATCGTAATGGAGCATCAGCTATCGATTATCGATAATTGCCAAAGACGTTACCGCGTTTTCGACGCGCGGAACACCGGCACGCCTTGCCGCCGGGGGGTTAAGCTTAAAACGATCACCACGACGATGTCTCGCGATTAAAAATTCCCTTTCAAACGGATTACACGCGAATTTATTAATCCACCCATCGACTCTAACTCGACGCGAACGCTAAATTCTCTCGCGTTTACCTACACCCGCGTGTGCGAGATTTTTTGTAATTAGTTCACGCTGCGCGAGAAGCCCTCGAAACGGGTGTTCTCGATGCTCCTCCACCCCTCCTTTTTTTCCTCTCTGTTCCTCGTTTTACCCGCCACTCTAATTGCGTGTCAATCGCAAACGACTAATTACCGGGGCGAGAACCGAGCGGCCGAGGTTATTCGGCCGGCGCGCAGCGCAGCGAACCCGGGGAAACATTTTCGCGAGGCGAAACGGCCAAGTCTCAGGTAACCCCGTCTAGCCGGCCAAACGACCGATAGCCAACCAACTCATCGTGCGCACCGGTGTGCTTAAGTATCAGTAATCGATACATCTTGTCTGCGCCGATGTCACCGCGAACACCGAGGTAACATCGAGGACCGTCAAGATACTCCGTACACGTTCGCTACTCACCCGCCGTGTCGGCCGACTACCAGCCACTTAGAAAGCCAGTTAAACACCACAGCACCAGGCACTAACGGCGCGACGCGTGTCATCGAACTTGTCGATAACGTTTCACGGCGATTCCCTTGGTAGCCAGCCGTTTATAAAGAGCCCCCTAATCTCCTGGTGTTCGTCCATTGTTAGTCGCCCGTCCAACTATCAATGCGTCTGGCGGGCTCGCGGCTCGGGTGGGGGTCGCCAACTATACCGATAATCCATAGTTTCTAGGCACGGTGGTGGGCCACGTCTGGAAAACAGGGAGGAAAACGAGTCACTCTGCCCGTTTCAACTCCTACTCCCTCTTCCTCCGCGATCTCCTGTAATCTCGTTCCCTCGAGTCTTCCACATCCTGCCGCGCCAGGGGGTTATGTATCGCTGTATATACCTATACCCGCGAGTCTAGACGGCCGTCTACGCGGAACACACGTACCGGCGTTTCGTATTTTTCCCGTTATGGCCAACCCATCTCGCATCCCGCTTATCCTCGCCCAACTATTGCCCTCGTATGCTCCCTTATTTTCCCATTCCTCGCTATTTATCTAAACGTCCGCGTGGCCGCGGCAACGGGAACCTGTCTGCATTTCCGACTATGATCGAGCGAGATTTCGTCGAGATTCTCCCGGTCAAATTCGAGAGACACAAGCCCCGCAGCAAGCGTATTAATCTCGCGGCCGCGTTTTCTTCTCACCCCCTCGCGAATTCGTCCGAGGATGGGACGAAAACTTCGCGAGTCGGAGCTCTCGAAATTTAGCGAGACAATCGGTTTTAATCGATCCGAAACCGCGAACAATTCCACGGCCGAATTCGCGAAATTTCGTAGAACCTCGGGGCGATTTTTAAAGGGAGGCCGTAGCGTCTGAATTTGGCGAAACGTATAGGTTCGGTGGCTTGCTCTTCCGAGCAAGTATCTCCTGTTTTGGTACCGGAAACGTTTCGCGATAATCGAGCCAATATGTTAGCGCGGAATTCTCTCCAGGACTACGTGCAATTGGACTTTCGAGTTTTCCCGATCGATTCCGCCTTGCATCTGCTTTTGCCTCGCGATAAATCGGTGGCCAATGTACGAGAAAATCGGGCAAGTTCGAAAATCCGTGGTAGAATACGCTGTTGGAGCACAACGCGGCACGTCGAGCGTGGTGAACACCGAATGCTTTTGTGCTGCGAGATTGTTCCTTTTTCTTTCCGATCTTTGTTCCGATATAGCACCGATACCGGCTTGAACGCTCCGAGTGTAAAAGCGTATCTCGATTTCGTTACGTTTATATTTTCAGAACTTTCCCAAATCTACCGTTTCGACGCTTTAACTTTGTCCGTTCTTCGAGGCACGGACCATCAATTGGGTTTCTTAAACCGCGTTTCTTCTCGAATAACCCGAGCAACCGGTCCCTCGACTCGTTCAACGATTCCCAATTTTCTCCACGAAAATTCAAGGGGTACGATCGTTTCGCGGTAAACGCAATTGCCTGACGTTTTAACGACGCGTTTAAGGACTTCGACGTCTCGTCGGTACTCAAAGGTTTCACCTGCAAGAAGATTCAGCGATTAAGCTTAACCTTGAATTAGAAATCGTATTATTATACTTTCGAGGCAAGAGTGCCTATCCGCCGCTTCAAATCGCACGACTCGTTACACGTGGAAATTGATTAACGCGGTGCAATAACCAGTTAAGAGCATGCACAGAGAATGGCAGCTTTTAGGTGAAAGATTCATTACATTCGTATCGGATGTAAAAATCCCGACTGTGAATGTAATAATACGCCAGCACTTTCTCTTGTCAATTCACTTTTTACGGCACTCCATCATATTTCTAGATCACTTTGATCGCGAGTCGCTACATGCGCGCATAATTTTAGAGAGAATGATCGTCGTTAAACACGCACGAGCTTGCAAATACGTGATTTCGTTTGATTAAAAACCCAAGTTTCATCGGAGTTTTGCGTGTCTTCGCTAAATTAATATACATTGACTTGTACAGCTTAATTAAGAGTAAGGTTGCAAAGTAAAGCAATGGAGGACGAATTAATTTCTCAATATTATCTAAGTTATCCGATTTAAACAAAGTTGTAACCTTCGCTTATTCTTTCTGGTTTCGATTGGAGAATTTGTCATAGTTGCAAAGTAACGCCGGAAATTGTCCGAACTTGAAAGGCAAGGACTACGCGTAAATAAGAGTAATAAAATAATTATATTACTTTTTTAACCGCTTTCTATGAATATCGTTTTTATCGCGATATCGCCAGGTACGCGATATAACGTAGGAAAAATTGATAAACCGAGGGTGATTAATTCCGTGACGGTAAAACACGCTCAAAGAATTTGTTGCAAGATTAAAAACTCTAGTGTAGCCTGTACTTACCTCTAATTTAAGCGATAAATATTGCACTTGATTAGCTATCTCATCGCGTAAAGTGTAGCAGATCTTTACACGGAGAGCTGGAGGAATCTTTTAGACACGGTGGCAGCACGTAGAAGAAAAGAGAATCTCAAGGTAGACGTGTATAATTCTCGCAAATCACGTTCGTAGCATGCAATTAATTCCAGCAGGAATATACTAATTTCAGATACCTTTCGGTCCCACATGCTTCTTTTTTGCGCATGATCGTTAACTTCTTCGCATTACCAAAAAGCGTGTCGTCGTTAACATATTTATACTTTCACTGGCATCAAAGCACCTGCCAGCCAATAAATACACGGCGAATGAAGTTTGAACGTTCACTCGTTTATTCCTTAGACAGCAATCACGTTTTTCAATTTAACATTCGAACCACGGTGAAATTTCGACAGTACGGTAATATATATCGACCGACCGTAAACGTCGAGGAAGAGTTTCCTGCGTATTCAGTGCCCCCTTCGGAAATTTTCTAACCGAGAGTGGCGGTTTCCCGACAAAAATTTACGAACCGATGAAAGGAAGCGTTCACTCCATTTTCGCGAAAACTCCCCGGTCCCTGCACGGTGCCTCTTCCCGATCGAAGATTTTCGCCCTCTCCAGATCCGAATCTTTGCATAATGCCACCGATGATAAAATACTTCCCTGCCTGCAAATCGAAATCCCGGCGTGAGAACGTATACAGCTACTCGCACTCTTGCAGCCAGCTCGCGTGTACGTGGCAGGATGCTGTAATCAAAATGCAAAACTCTTCGGCTTTCAATTGCATGGAATATCGGAATATCCGCGGCGCGAAGTGGATATCGAGTTACCCCGGACATGGTGAAAAACTGCGCGTCCCGGCGCATGAAATTCCTCCGAAGACGGCTGGTTCGCTTTGCAATTTACAACACGCCGCACCCCGGCGCCGGATTATCCTACGTTCCGTGCACATCGATGATACACAAAGGACCGGGGAACGTACGCCGCGGAGGAAATTCTTCCTACATCCCGGCGCCTGTCCGCCCTCTTCGCGTCCCTGTGAACGGAATAAGTAATTCGAGCGCCGGGACGCGCCCTCGACCCTGCGAGTCGCCGTTCCGGCGCACTCGTACAAACCGGCCGACCCCGTCGCGGCCGTAAAATTTCGCCCGGCAATTTGGGAAATCGTCCAATCGCGGGGGATGAATGGATCATAAAACAGGATGGGACACGGTCCCTGTGATTACCTCGGCAAGATCTGGCCGGGACAATGGCAAAACTTCGGGGCTGGTCTCGCGGCGTAACGCTTCTGGATCCTCCGGCATCACTTCGCGATCCCGCTTTCCTATGCAAATTCTCGCTGCCTGCTCACGTGGCGTTCATACAGGCAGACAGCAAACGGCCGTCTGCTGACAGGGATTGGGACAAACGGAGGGCATAGTGTAAACGCAGACAGGTGGACACACCGCAGGGCAGACGGGCGGTAACGTTAGGCAAACGGTCTTTGCCCTGGCTGCTTGGGCTATCATGTCCGGACGATTCTTTCTCAGCTCCTTCATCAGGGCCAGCAGCTCCTGCACCCGGGCCAATTTTTTCCAGAAGTCATCGTCGCGCTTCCGTTTCTTTTTCCTTGTCTGCGTCGCCTCCTCCACCGGTTTCTCGAGTTCCTTACAACGGCAGATCAGCAGGTTCGGATCAAGCGGAGGGATGATCGTCCGGCTGCCCCAACAGAAGGATTCCAGTTCCACGTTGTTCAACTGGCGGAATTGGTATTGGTAGCGGTCGTCGGTTTCCTCGCGGGCGTAAAACGCGGTTTCTATGCTTAGCGGGGAGTAGACCTCGGTTATGATGCACTTGCCCAGGTAGCTGATGCGTACGTAGAGCTCGATGGTGGCGTTAGTTTTTTGCAGATCCTCGTCTAGCAGGGCGAACGTGCCGCGTGTCGACCTGCGCGAATAACGCGAATTTTTTTCCTTTTTTTTTACTCTCCTTGTTATTCCTACTTTCTTCCGTTTTTTTTTTTTTTTCCTCTACTTCTTCTTAATTCAACCGCGCGGGAAAGTGGATTTACGAGCACCCGCCGAGCACCTGAGCCGTATCAACAAGGGTTCCAACATTCTTTGAGAACGATGAAACATTATCTCTTAATTCGTGTCTCGGTAATTCGCGTATTATACTCGTGAAGAAATCCTACCGTTGAAAATTTCACTGAAACCTGTTTAACGTTTATACCGGTCATACGTTTCTCTTAGCTAGTAAAATGTTTCTGGCTAATCCGTACAGGGTAAAGGGATTAACTAGGGTTAAACACAGACGGCAGATTATCTTCTCCCCTTTCTTTCTCCGTTTTTCTCCAGGCAGAGAAATGGTGAGAGAGAGAGGGAGAGAGGGAGAGAGAGAGAGAGAGAGAGAGAGAGAGAGAGANAGAGAGAGAGAGAGAGAGAGAGAGAGAGAGAGAGAGAGAAAGAGAGAGAGATTTCGGCCGATACGGGTCAGACAATCGGACGGTTTCCGATACAAACGAACAGGGAACGTTCGAACCAACCCGGTGGTACTTGGAGCAGCGGTTTTTTTAAATTACATTAGCCCGGCCGACGTAACGTTTGCCGCCCAGTAATCCGTTTCGCCGGGGAATTTGCATAAACGCCAGCTCTGCGTATTTAAATGCATTCACCTTGATATAGGTACTCGCTCGAGCTCGCTAGAAAAATAACCCTCCAGTTCCTTCCGTTCGCAGAGGTCCTTGATAATACCGTTAAACAGATCGTCCACACTGACGAGGGTGAATCCGAAATTCCGCCGGGACTGAAGTTCGAAGTACTTGGATATACCCTTGTAAACGTACAGCTGCAGATCTACCCCGGACATTTTCTCCTCCAGCACGGACTCCGGCACAGAGAACAGCACCGACCGGCCACCGTAGAAACGCTCGTTCTCGTAATTAGAACCCCGATAAACATGGTAGTCGCGGCGATTCGGTAACAGGGTGGTCCATTCGTCGTCCAGCATTCGAAACATTATCACGGTCTTCTTCATGAGCGCGGCGTCGAACTCGTCGGTCCATGGCATGTACAGCTGTTCAATCGGACAGATATACGTGCATCGAACTCGACGCGGTTCGTGTCAAGAAATATAGGTTACGCGGATAGCTCGTCCAGTGATTTTCCCATCGGCGGAGACGCGCGTTGTTTCGCGGTAAACATCGGTGCTCGTTCGATTATTCACTTCGGGAAAGGTGCCGCGGTTTCTCGCGTCCGACGCCGCCAAGTGACGCAAAGCGTGTTTGGTTGGTGAAAATACAGATTTCGGAGAGAAGGAAACGGCGAGACGGTGGTTTTTAACGCGACACGATGTATCCCGAGGTTCTTACGTGACTGCCGGGCAACAACGTGCCGTCACGCGACCAGTGCGGTTATTCGCCGGGTTTTAAAAATTTCACCGGTAGTTACGACGCCGGGCAACTTTACGTACTCGCGAAATTCGAGTTAGCATGTTTGCGCGCGTTTCAAGAATCCCGCTGAAACGCGATCCCTTTCCGCGTCTCCAGCACGCGTGTGTCGTTAAAGTCCTACATCGAATCGCCGTTCACCGTGCGCGTGAAACGAAGTAAATCGATGCGGGTAGAAAGAGCGAGAAGCCGAAGAGGGAAGGCAAACGTCGCGGCGATGCTCCCGACCATTGATACGGCTAATGAGGAATTACTCCTTTCCACCTCTCGAACACGCGCGTCCTCGGCGCCGCGTCGCTAATCACCGCGTCCGTAAAACGTTGGAAATTGCGGAGCGAAGCGCGGGTAAAAGTGACAAAGTGAAGCGGAAACGATGGGCGCGGCGATTGATACGCGGAATGAAGGGGTACTCACGTTCTCCACGGCTACTTCCAGCAACACCATTCTCGAGTCGTGCATTACAATCAAAGAGGACATCGCGGCAACGACGTAATATATTATTCCCGTTATCCGTTTTTCGCTTCCCTTCTCGCGGTGAACTTCTCGAAAAGTTTGATTTATCGGCGATAAAGCGTCAAGAGCGTGGAAGATTCGGAGAATTTTTGCTTGTTACCAACTATTTCTGTGTGTGAATCCCGTAGTTTGAGGTTGGAGCGCGTCGCGCTTACCAAATCTGCGACAACGCTGACCCTCCGCGCCCGACCCCCTCTCCGATCATGATATCGGATAGTTCTATCGAGAAAAGAAATTTCACACGCTATCCGACTATCCGCCAACTTCGTGCTCGCTGTTTCTCTACTGCCGCCTATTGTAATCGCGGTAAAAGCGTTTAACGTGCGAGCTTCGTTGAAATTTGATCGCGCGACGGATCGAACGCGCGGGATAAATGGATCCCGTGAAAGGACAGGAACGGGGGGCCGACTTGGAGACTCGTGAAATTCGCCTCGTCGATCTTTCCGTCTCCTATCCCCTGCTTTTTTCCCCGTTTCCTCTACCTTTCCTCTCCTCTCCCCCGTTGGTCCTTCCGCTCGATCAAACGAGCGTAAAATTTACGACGGCGATTATTCCCGAAACAAGTCGGCTCGTCGATCTCTCGGCGGCGCTCCGCCATTTCCGACACGGCTTCCGTTGCCAGTTGTCCGCGGCAGATCGGAGGTGCTCAAGAACCAGTTTCCGTCTCCAGTCCCGTAGGTGGAAACGCCATTAAAAATACTCCGCGGGAGTATGGAGCATCGGGGCGTGGCGTGGCAGGAAATAAAACAGCGGGAACAACAACGGCGAGAGAGGGAAGCGGAGAAGAGGGAAAAAAGGAAGGTTGGAGGGCGGAAAAATCGTATTAACGACGGAAATAGATAGCGAACAGCCGAGGTAAAAATCGGCGAAACAGGGGCAATTTATAGAGACGGTGAATGCGCGAAAACGCGGAGGAAATTTATTGGCCGTGTCGGGCAGGATCTTACCCTAACAGCGGCCTCGTAAATCACGCATCGCCCCGCGTTCCGCGTGTACTCCGCGCGGGAAAAACATCGTAATCGCGCGCTTGTCGATGAAGGAAACGCGATAACCGGAAACGCGACTCTTCCCGGCGGAATTCGCGCGAGGAGAAAAAGCTAGATGTCGTTTCGGCACAGCCCTTTCATCGTTAATCCCGGCTTACTGCAACGGAGCGCATCGTAAAGAAGAATCTTCCAGCGTTTCGTAACGTTTTCGCCCGGCCGCTTTCGAGCACTGTTTATTACCCAGACGCGAGAGAGGAGGAATTAACAATAGTTACGAAATTAAATCCACGCTCGCCTCGTTCCCGCGCGGAAAGAAAGAAGTTCCCGCGTTTCGCGAGCCTTTTCTCCCTTGAAAAATGGAAGAAAAAGGAAAGAGAGGAGGGAAAAGAGAGGAAAAAGGATACGCGTCCCTTCGCTCGGCTCTGTCGATCCTAGTTATCGCTTCATTCACTACATCCACTCGCTGGCGCGATAAAAATGATGCATGGCGATAAGAAATTCAGCCGACTGGGTGGCACCCTTCGGCGGAGCTGATCGATTAAATAGATCGGCTAATACCCGGGGAAAAAAAGCGAAAGGTTCGACTAGTGAGTGACGCTATCTGACGCTTTTAATCGAGCCACCATAAATCGCTCTTTCAGCGAGCCGCCGTTTTCGCGATCGCTAATGGCGGCCCGGCGACGGGCCGAGCAGCGAAATATAAATCGCTGACACGGTTAATTCAGCCTTGACGCGAAGATCACGGAATAAAACGCGATCCCTGTCGGCCGATTCCATTCCAACTGAATTCCAGCGTCCTGATTACTAAGGTGTATAAGTCAGCCAGGCGACCGGGCTCGTATTTAGCGTTGATTCTCTTCGATGCCGAACAACTCCGGAGAATGTTAAAGAACTGCCGTCCGATTCGCGGGGATGAATGGAACCGTTGCGAATCGTCCGAGTTGGTACGATTCTTCCGGTATCGACTGCGCCGATGAAGCCAAAGGGAGCCAACCGACCAGCTGAAAACCTTCCGCGCGACATTCCGGATTAACGATTTGCCCCAGCATTCGCGCACTAATCGCAGCGTGTCGGCATATCGCCGGATTGCAGCCGCAAATCATACCGTGCAGAATCGCGATGCAAGTGCAAAGCGGCTGCTGTTCCGATCGTTCGTGCTGGCTACATCGTCTGCATGGGCATTTCAAGTGCACTGGCACCGTTAGCATTGACAAATCGCTGAAATTCCAATGACACGGCAAGTATCTTTCGTAGGCAATGAGCTGGATCGAACTATCAACGTAGCTATTCGTCTCTGATATCCTTTCGCTGATATTCGCCTGCTCGCACCGTGAAGCCGACAAGCTTTGAAAGGTTTGAAAACGAAATTATAGGGAAAAGGGGTTTTAAAGAGAATTTTTCTTGGGGTAGTTATGGCTAGGGCTATGAAGCACGTATTATTTTGATATAACATTCGGTCACTTTTAATATCGCTATACAATTTTGAAGAAGTCGTGTTTCCACATTACGTAAAAATATTCTTCTTTCTGAGCAATAACAAATCTCCAAGATTTAAATCAATTTCAGTCGATTAAAGGAATTTAAGAAAAGATTTGATTGAAAACCAATTTATACGCAAAATTAATGATTTTTATCTCTAAAATTGATAAGCAGAAATCCAAAAACGACTTAAATACGCGTGTTTGAAATTTATAAAATACAAAGATAAGGTACACGCATACGATGCCATTTTAAAAAAATGCTTTTCGATCATCGCATCCATTCGATCGACATGAGAATAGGGAAATTTCGTCGTTCTCGATTTCGCGCGCACGTCGGAGCGTTTTCGCGCTGAAAGAACGAAATGTCAGAACACTCGTCATCCAGCCCGTCTCGTTCGCGATTCGATCGATGCAATTAGAGCGATTGCAAGTTCGACCGGTGCTTGACCCATCTTCGTCGATTGATGCAGTCCAAACATCCGTCAGTCGGGCACTTTCGTCTGCTCGCGGACCCGCGAATAATGGTAATCGCTTGCCAGGAGACGGGATAACAGAGGAATTCCAGCGGTGCTTCTTAATCGACGAATCCCCGACTGCTTTCGCCTTAATGAGAGGTGCTCGAGCAACAGCTGCTGCCTCGAAATATCTGCACGATGCAGTTGGACTGTATCGATATATCCGCGAGATCTCCGCCGTCCGCGTACCTCGATTATGGCAGTCGCGAGTTCGGATGTCGCCCGATGTTTCGTTTGGAATTAATGCAATTTAAACAGCCGCTCTAATGTCCAGTAGACGCGCGTAACTTCCCTTCCGGGGTGATAACCGGCAAAATCGAAGAGGACCACGATAGTTCCCGGTGATACCTATCTCGTTCGAGTCTACTTTCAATTACAATCGTTCCCTCGTACGCGTGTCCTCTCTTTTTAGGGGATAAAAGCGTAGGTGGAATAAAAATCGAGAGGTTCGGTCGAGGAATCGATACGGATGGAAAAAAAAAAGAAGGAAAAAAAGAAGGGAAAGGGCGGGTAAAGGGAGAGGGGAGGAATTACGCTGTCATAAATAATTGATAAGCAAATATCGAGTGAATCGGTTAAAAATACTGGCCCGGTTAATCCTGTAAAACATCGATCAAGCGAGTCGCAGGTGCAGGCGAGATCGCGGAACAACCGGGCCGGCGTGCACGGTCCGTGGAATATTTTTTCGGACGCGATTAATGGAAGGACCCGCTGGTCGAGCAGCAATTTAAAACCGCAAGAATAAAGCTCAGTTGGCCCGGGCGTTTGGTAGGTACGACCCCGGGACGGGAATAAACAGCGCGCCATGCGTATTCAAATAACACGTAACTGCTCGTTAAGGCCGGATCCAGGGTAGAAAGGTTAAATTGTTTTACCAAGTGGAAGTTTAATGGAAAGGGGACCGTTGTTGGTGTTCATATTCGTTATCGGGGGGGGGGGAGAGGAAAAATTCGCAATCGGCCGCGGGAGAATGGGTTTAGATCGATTAATCCTATTAACACCTGCTGCGACCACGTTAAAGCGAACCCATTGATAAGCCGGCGAATCGGTGCATGGGGTTCTCGGAGCGATTCTGAAGGCAGAAACTCGAGCGAAACCCGCATCGTTCCATTATCTCTACACGCAATAAACCATTCTAGCTGGCTCCTCCGTCTCCGGTCGTCGGGCTTCTTCACCCCCCGCCTAACATTTCCACTTCTACATTCGTCTGGTGAAAAAATATCAGCCGCCCTCTGCCCTCCGCGTCCACCCCGTTCCTCTTTCTTCGAATAATTACAGAGCCGTGGTGCAATCCGTCTTCAGGCGGGCCGAGCTTTTTTAAACGGGACAAAGATACGGGATGTAAATTAGAGACACAGCGAGCCCTCGTGATTAAGCCGCCGGATGAAAAAAGGATTCTTCGATCTACGAGACGGTGGAACCTCGTGAAAACCAGTTCGAGTGCGTACCCGTGACGGAATGAATCGTTTCTCTACCCGAGATGCCGCGCCGAGGATCCGACAAATGATTTCATTCAACTCCGACCGACGAATCGAACCCAGTTTCCTTGTTCTCTGGCTCGGGTGACTCGTAACCGCGTTATGATGCATCGTTCCAAGATCGGTCGCATATTGCGAGTAGCGTGCACGGGGCTAGAGACAACAACAGCGGAATTTGAAACATCTCGAAACGTATGCTGCGTATTTCCGCGAGGAAAATTTCATTTCTCCTAGTGACCCGGCGCTATTTCTTCCTTTTATGACGTTGCTTGTAACTCCGCCACTGGTATTCCTCCTGGTGCCCTTGCGTTCGTTCTTTTGCCACTGGATTCTATTTTTTGCCATCCCCGGGCTGTTTACTTCGTTGCTTTTTATCCCTGCATTTCGTATCTTCACGTCCCTACGCTCCTCCCGTGTCCGAGGTGTTCCTCTTTTCTTAATTCTCTTATCGCCATAACTTTCTTTAAATATCGGTAGACACGCTGCATCCGCCGTGAGAGTTTTCCCGAGTCACAATTTCATCGCGAGTAAAACCCACGCCGAGTAAATTATTCTCGATTGCTGCTCTGGGTTTTGGATTACCGTGGAAAAATACTATCGCGAGAACCACAGCCGGGTCACCGGGATATTAATGGTTAATAATCGATAATAAGACCGTCTACGAGTCACCGAGGTCGGTGCAAGTTTCGGATTATCGGAATCTCTTTGATCGTTTCAGTGCCGTAATATTCCATCGAAATCGTCTTTGGATCCCTAAAGCGACTTCGCCGAGGTCACCGCGGTACCCGCGATCTTCCGCCAAGCCACTTTCACGTCATTAGTCTAGCCCCGATCCTTCGATCCTTCGTTAGTATCGCCACGGAATCGCAGAGATCGTCCTCGCAATCAGATCTTCCATACCCGCGTCGTAATACTCGCCATCTTCGCTGGAGTGACCCTGATCCTTGCGAGCTTTCGACAGAGGAGTGCCATAATCGCTACTTTCCAATCGCTAAGCTGATCTTCGTCCCGGGATCTTTCTTTAGGATCTTCGCCAAGTCATCGAGGTCATCTTAGCTCCGCGATCTTACGTCGGTGCCAACTCCGGGTCCGCGAGAGTACGCGCAGACAGACACCTCCTCCGAAACCTAGCTACAAACACAGGTATTCTGAATCCTCGTAGGAAAGCAAGCGTTCATCGGTCACGAAGCGATTAATTAGGAAAAGAAGACGCGAGAGTGGAGGAATAAATGGGTAACATAAACAAACCCGGTAACTTTTTCAATCGCGTTTCAATTTCCATTCCGGGGTTGACGCAGGGTTCATAAAACTCGCCGGAAATCAGAATGCTAAACGGACCGAAAAGGACTTACTTAAGCGATCCGAAAGCGGGGATTCACGGTGGCTTTACAGATAAGACCCCAGGACATCGGGGCGATCCAACCCTCGTCGTTCTGGCGCGTAACTTTGAAATCGTCTTGGCGTGAAAGGCTCGCGACACGATGGGAAACGCGAAAAGCAAACGCGTGCAACTCGAAGCCGGCCCGTAATCGATCGGCTGTTCTTATTCGTTAGAATGGCTTCCGCTCTTTCCGCCCGGAGAAAGTAATAAGAATCTGCCGTCGGAGGATCGACGAAAGGATTTACAGGGAGCCGATGGTACGCCGTATATAAACGTTTGCCAAATATACTGCCTGCGGAAACGCGGCTGCCTCCTTGGCCAATAACAATATACTTCCGCCTTTATCAACGCTATTTGTCTTCGAATTGAAAAGCCCAGAATGAATTCAGAAAGGGCGGTACCTGTGCCGGCAGCCATCTAAACGACGCAGCGATCTCTCTTTCCTGGCCAGCGTCGGGACGCTCGATTTACGACTCCGAGGCTGAGACGTCGTCGGATTTATCTTCCGCTTCACGCGCGCGGATTAAACAGGCTAAATAAAGCGGCCTGTATAGCTGGGAATACGGTTAAGGGAAATTCATTTTTCACGGGAACGTTATATGGCGCGTACGTGAGAAAAATTTCCCATCCACCCGTGAAAGGCTCAATCTCCGCGTCCTCGAGCGCGAGGGCGAACGCGAGGGTGAAAGCGATTCGTCTTGGCAGAGACACCCCGCCCCGCGGTACATCCAAATTTTATTTTAATCCACCTGCTCGGCCGCCTTCGACCCGTTTTAATCGACCAATAGAACGCGTCCCGAATGGTACCAACGGCGCGAAGGGAACGGAATCGAACGATGGAACTGTTTGGGTAGTGCATGCAGGTAATCGAGTTAAATCAGCGACGTAAAGGGTTATAGACCGTGTTACTCGCCATAGACCACGAGTTCAAAGCCATTTGATTATTTTCTGCTTACAACTCGGAACTCTGGCACGTTCAAAGGATATCCGCGGAATTCAGAATTCCCTTCATTTGGGGATGAAAAAACATTTTCTTAAACCTTCACCGTTCCGGCGCGTTAAGGATTAAAGCACCAAAAGCGAGACTCGAAGGGTGTGAATTATTCACAGGTGAAATTTTCTCTGATACGCGACCGGTGGAAACGCTTCTTAAAACGACGGCCCGTTTTAGAGGAATCGTGTCCTTATAATTCGACACGTATTCTATCCTTCCGCGACGATTGCACGACGACAATAGCAATAATCCGGCGCGACGTGTTTCGGCGAAAATATCCGCGACGTTTCAGCAGCGGATCGAGCGGTCGAAGGAGGGGCCAGAAAAGGGAAGAGGAGAGAAGAGAAAAGGGAAGGGAAAAAAAAAGAAGGAATTTCCAACGAAAATCGCGTGCTCACCCCGAAGCGGGCTTTCGCTTCGAATGAAGCTGGCTGGTTCAAAGGAAAAACAGGCACCGGCACTTTTAATTAATACACCCGGCACCCGCTGACGTCTTCATTTTCGCGTGCGTGATATTCGCTCTCGCACGGTAAGCAGGTCACACGGATGCGAGCATTTGACGAATCGCCTTTGCGATAAGGCGATTAGAAACGAGTACGGACTGCGTATGTAAGTTCTCCTTCACCATAACCGTGTCACTGGTTTATCGGAATACAGACGGCCGGGGCAATCCATCCGCGAACGCCCGTTTCAGCCAATATTTCGACGTCCCCCGTGGAAAAGACACTCTAAAACGCTCCCAGGGCTGCAATGGGCTCGTCGTTCGTTTCAGCCGATTTATAAAAACGACGCGTTCAGCAGAGAAAGCTGAACGAACGGATTGCGAGGAGAAGAACGGCGGGCCGATTAAATATCGTAGGAACAATTAAGCTTCAGCGAGGAAATTAAAGGGCAGGAAAGATCTCGACGGCGAATCGCCGGTTGGCAAGGAACCGTTTAAATTCTAGGACACGCTCCGTCCCGAGAATCGTAAGGGATTCTAATCAAAGGGGATCTTGTTCGCCAGCTAATTGAAAACCAGCCACTGTGGACTAGATAAACATTTATTCCCCAACCTCTGTCCGTTGAATAAATTAACCGAACACCGCGATCATCGCTGCGTTTTATAAACTACTTGGTACGCAGGGGTGATCGATGGTTTAGTCGAGCGTGAACCTGGCTACTGGATCTTCCGCCAAATGCTCCTTTTCCCATAGGAAATTGCGAACGCGAAATTATCGCTGACCCATTAACCGGAGACGAGTTAATTGAACTCGACGTACCATTTATTTATTATCACCGTGATTCTCGATATTCCCCGATATTTTTCGCATTCGCGTCCGTTCCCATAGAGAGCGAGAGAGGCTAGAATTTGATATTTATTCCGTTCGCAACGTCGGAAATACCAATATAGTTTGCACTTATTGCAAATACGAGTACGTCACCGCGAATTTTTCCCATCACGCACGTTTTCAATAAACCAACTGACCGATTAATGGGTTGAAATGCGAAAAATAAAACGTGCACGTACGTACGAAACGCACGCGTGAGCCGGTCGTAGCAGCGTTTCCTCATGCACGTGCTACGATTCTTACGTCGCTATACATCACCGACCGATCGTTTAAGAGCGATAAAATACGCCAGACCGGAAACGTAACCGGAATCGTTCGACTGAAACGATCGACGAAGATCGAGAGACCCTTTTAATACGCGCAAGTTTGTTACAGATGAGACGGAAGCTGGAGATCCCGGCCCTTTACTTCCTCCTGCTGTCGATCGCATCCACCTACGTCGTTCCAGTCGCCGGCCACAAGGTGAGTATCGAAACCTCTTTCTTACGTGTATATCGTTTAACGCAATTACCGTCACCTCGGTGTCACGAGAGCGGAATCGGTGGAAACGGCGAAATCGTGTAAAATCGTTCCGTTTCACGGCGACCTATCGAAACGACTCGACCAGCCGTTCGTTTACCCATGAAAACGCGCGCGATATTCCGCGAACAGATTTATGGCTGAACGTCGTGTACCCTTCAAAATTCTTTTTCCCGCTTCGTCGCCTTTTTGCTCTTCGCGGAGCGGCAAGTTATCGACGTCGAAAGGCGAGGAGTGCGCGGGCGGACGGAACAGGCAATGCTGGCAAGAAATTACAGAGAGAAAATGCTTAAAGGAATAAAAAGCAGGTGGGTATGTTTCGGGAAATTCTAGCAGCAACGGAGATTCCCGCTTTTCCTTTTTGTTTAACCCTCGCGTTTCGTTGCTGCGTCGCGGAAGTTCGAGGAAAGGAATCATCGTTAATGGATAACGGTGCTTCGTGGTTACGATAAGTAACAACGCGCGAGTTTAAACTGTACCCTGGAAATTCGCGATCCAATGTGGCCGATCACAATGGGCGTCGTACAAAGGATAGGCAAAGAATCGCTGGAAACGTTGTCAAAGCTACCCTCGCGGCCCAGTGCACCGGCACATTTCGACATTATTCGCTTGACGACCTCTCTTCGGGCAAGAAATGGCATAACCGGTTTCTTCCAATAGATTCCAGCACACAGTGACCTACTTGCGGTAATGGTAATGATCGATCAAACTCAAATACGATTTACTAAAATAGCGTGCATTTTCTATTAGGCCGAGTTATTTGGAACGTGACCCAGAAGTTGGAATGAACGCGGGCTATGAAATGCGTGTTGATGCTAATCGTTACCAATTCGAAAATATTCATACGCGTGTACACATCCGCGCAGCCCGTGGTAATATTCGTGTAATATGCATACGAGGTCGTAACGAGGTTTGAAAACGCGCGATTCCATCGCGATCGCTTGAACAAACGAATGTAATATCCCGAAGGGTACGCTCGTGCCTGCGATAATGATGCAGAGGTCGATGTCGAAGAGTACGAAACAAAAACGTTACGGTCATTTCATTACAGTGATGGAAATTTACGCGAGAAGAGGCGCTACAGCGGAGCACGGTAAAATTCGAGGTTTCGAAATTAGTCGGTTCGATACAAATCCCTCCGACGTCCGTAAACCCGAGGGATAATTTCGGTCAATTTCAATTCTAAACTGGCGCGTGATACTGAAACTCGCTACTGGCCGTCTTAGAAGGGACCTGCTTCGGACCGCTCTCTCACGAACAGTCGAAAAATCCGAGTATCGGAGGATACGTCGTGGACTAAGTCAAAATCGAAGGATTTAGTGGAAATCAGCCTGGTTTCGTAGGATCTCGAATCGATTTTGGGGTCGGCGCGCGTCTTGGAACGACCCCCGGAGTCCTGGAGCCTAATACGGACTACCCCAACGACGGAAGATCCGTCACGGATCACCCCGGAATTGAAGAGCCAACCTTAAACTACCCTGAGATAATCTAGCGCTCTAAACCGCCCGAGAGCCAGACTATAATCCACGATCAGTAGCGTTGAATCCTGAATGTCCAAGATAGAACGGTAGAATGGGTTGTGACGAATGCCCCGACCAACCGGGTGGTTCGTGCCAAGTTCTTAACCTCGGGACGTTAAGCGAGACAGTCCAGCGAGAAGAAGGGTCTTTCGACACCAAGCTGGTTCTCGATGGTTCCATCAACTTAGGCTGGCGGTTCGTGGAAAATCCACGGACTCTGAAATGGTTTTGGAATCCTCTTGATCTCGAGATGATTCGTAAGTTCCTTAGGCTTTTAACCGCACGTCAATTCGGATTCTTCGACTGGCTTTAGAATCTCGATGTTATCGGGAGTCCGATAAGATCCGATCTATCCGTTTGAACGATCGCGCGGTAGGTGTATCGACCTAGTTGCTTTGTCCTCGAAACGGACAGCGAAATGGCGCTTCTTTTGCACGTTGCTGGTTCCCTGTAGACTTTAGGCCACGTTCCGGTGTCGCGCAGACCCTCCGGTTCTACTGGGACGCAGAGAATCACAGCGTGGACATCTAACTCGCAGCGGTGGCTGTTCCAGTCCCTGTGCTAGCCATTCCGTTAATGTTGACCGGAAGTGTTTGTTCTGATGCACGTGCAGTAGCATGCCGGACACCACTTGTCTCGTGGATCGTGTAACGCTGTAGTCCAACATAATTGTTGGCGTGCCAGAATTTACCCAGCGCATAGGTGGTTGGATCGGTGCCGGCATTTGTCCGTGCACGTCCTCCCACACACGAGGAGGCCCGAAGCGGATTTGACTGCGCGACACCCATGATAAATGTAAATGCAAACAACGTCTGACAACTGAATTCCAGCACTGCAAACTGACTAATTTCCATACACAGCTTGTTCTTCCGATCCCGATCCTAACGATCCTCGCGTGCCGCCTTCCGTCTTTTCGCCTAACCTCCGCCTCGCCGGAGAACCGCCGCCGCGTCTCGACGCATTCGCTCGACCGAGCGTGTACCGTTATCAATTAATTACCGTCGTCGTTCAAGAAGTTGCAAGCCCACGGGTAAACACAAAGCGTTCTCCTCCGCGACATTTAATTATCTCGCGGAAAATAATAGCACGGTGATTTCGTACACGATGGGGCAAACTTACGAGCGTTAAATTTCGCGACAAAGAACATTCTGCTGTTTCCCCGCCGACTACTTCCCGGCCTTATCTCCTAATGAACATCTAAACACGTACCCGCGCCGCGACTCGCTGTATTCGCCGCGAGTTTACCCGTCGCCTTTCCTCTCATCCTCGGCAGTCGTCCTCCAGTTCCTCCGGCCACCCCTGCGACAACGACGCCACGATGACGAGCGTCACTTTCGCGGCGATAAAATCGCCGCGATTCTCGCGTGCGTGCGAGGTATCGCTGACATCCAGGCCTGGTATAATTAACGGCATCGGCATCGCCGGCAGCGTTAATCGATGATCGAAAATAACACGCGTTAATACGACAAGTGGAGGAACCAACGAAATAGCCGGACGTAATTGGATCGGACGCGGTGTCGAACGCACTGGACGCGTGAGCGTGTCCTTGCCTCGAACGAAATCACAATTTTCGCTTCGAAACGAATTGGCTGTTTGCACCGGGCTGATCGATTTAATAAAGGCTCGCGGGAAGTGGACGAAATACGGCTGGGAAGCCGAACACACCAGGTTAAAAGGAACCCACGGTGGGGTCGGGGGCACCGATAATTTATACGACAAACGGAATAAAAGCTCGCGGACGAGTTCGAATGGACGCGCGGAAGCTATTAAGCGTGGTTAAGTGCGAGTAACCGGCGGTTTGTCTTTCGGATAATCGCGCAGCGAAAGAGGCGACGTCGGGACGAAGAGAACGGGTATGTTTAGAAAATACGGTTGATTACAAAAGCGAGAGGAAGCCGCGACGAGAGTCACGAGGACGAGAAACCCGGCCGGAACTGCTTGGAGTTTAATGATTCTTAAAAGTCGAGTTGTCAGACTATCTAAATTAATTCTTAAAGCCCCCTCTCAAAGAGTTGTTCTCCCTCGCGGCCAGCAATTTCAGGGAGTAATTGAAAACACCCGTTCCGTGAATGAACAATTTTAGATGACGCTAATGGAGGCACGGAACGTCGCGGTGTCCTCATAAATTTGCCAGTGAAATAATGCCGCCGCGGGAATGAATGGGTCCTAAAACTACTCATATTTTCCGATGTCGCTCTGATATTTCAGCTTCGTATATTAACCCCCTGCTGAACTTCCCCGAGTATCCCGGCGCGTGCCCGACCGATCGCTTTGAGATCTCCCCGAACCAATTCGTGTTTTCTTTTCCTTCTTTCCCCGGACGATGCGACGACCATGCTATATCCTATCGCATTCCACGGCATGAAAAATCGAACAGATAGCAAGCACGATGCTCGATCCCTCTTCCAAACGTGTTTGTCCCATGATATTGATACTTTATCATCTTTCATACCGGGGGTGGAATTTAACGTCGGATGAACGTCAAAGGTCGAGGGACTCTTTACTTTTACTCGAAACAATCGTCGATGGAAGTAATATAGACGAGAGAGAGGAGAGAGAGAGAGAGAGAGAGAGAGAGAGAGAGAGAGAGAGAGAGAGACAGACAGACAGACAGACAGACAGACAGACAGACAGNAAGTAATATAGACGAGAGAGAGGAGAGAGAGAGAGAGAGAGAGAGAGAGAGAGAGAGAGAGAGAGAGAGAGAGACAGACAGACAGACAGACAGACAGACAGACAGACAGACAGACAGACAGACAGACAGAGGATCCTCGCGTGTCTGGAAGCAATCTGTTTGTCCTTCTCTCCTCTCCTGTCCCCCCCTTTTATTCGAAATCGTTTAGATAAAAGGTGAAATTAAAAGAGAAAGGAAAACCGTTTGATAGTGAAGATACGAAGCAATCTCCTCCTCCTCGAAGCATCTTCCCGGCGGCTTTTTTAAGAAGATTAATTTTCGTAGTGGATGATGTTTTGTATCAACAACGGACCGAGCACAGAAGAAATTACTTGGTAACAAAGTTTGCTAATAACGCTTCGTTCCTTCTCTTCTCGCAGAGTTCGACGTTTTAATAAAAATGGAAAGTAGTGGCTCTCGGCTGGCGTGTATACGTATATCGGGCTGCCTGGTCAAACGTGAACGAAATTCCCGCGTGTTCTTAGAAAATGGCCGGGGTATACCGTGACACGACGTGTCCCTGCTGCATCCACGATGACGACCAGAGTGGTCTGTTCTAATTTTCGTTAACGATGCACTTTTTCCAGGCCCGATCGTGCCTAATCTGAACGGTCGATCGTGCCTCCCATCGATTCACCCTGCCAACGGCTCACGAGTCTCTTTCTTGACCCTCTCGCGCCTTTAACCCAGTTTCCTCTGCGGTTCTTACGTATGCATTTTTCATTCCTTTCAGCACTCCAGGCGACACCGGGACTTTACCGTGGCCGAAAGCTACGATGCGTCATCGTCCAACAGTGACAGCCTCTCGATGACGATACCGCCGTCGATCGATCGATCCCCGCTTCCCGAGGAGTCATACCTTCCTGAAAGTAAGTGACGTTTAATCGAATGGCGCGAAATTTCCACGAGCAACTTAGTTCCGTCTCGCTCCTCCGTCCCGTTATTATTTTTACGCCGGCGTTGTTTATCGAAGGAAAAACGACGAGGCGAAATAAAAGGGGGAAAAGGAGGGAAATAAAACGAGGCAGCGGTGAGGTGGGGAAAGGGATGGGGGAGGGGATGGAAAAAGGATCGGTTAAAATGTTTTTGCACGGATAGGGTAGAAAAGCGACGAAGATGCGTCTACAGAGTCGAGCCTTCGCGAAATTAACGTACAGCTCGTCCTTTCTTCTTCGACGCGAGAGCAACGAAAATTGAAAGACCAACAAACTGGTCGGCATGCCGGAAGAAATTAATGAACGCGTTTACACGCGGCGTGCATTTGATACAGCCCTGACAAGAATGAAAAAGGAAAAGGGAAAGCGGGCTAGCCATTTCCGTGATCTGTACCGTGAACCCTTTATTCGTGGCTACGAATTTTCTAAAGCGAATCTCGCCCCGTTCTTTCGGCAGCGCGACTTGTCCCCCCCCTCCCCCGCGGATCCGGTTTGAACGTTCCTTAATTAAGCGATTATCCCGGTGAATGTATAATTTGCGACGTACAATGGTCATCACGAATTTTCCCGATCTCGCTCTCTCGAACGATGGCCGTCCGAGATTGAAAAGATCAAGAGGAAGCAGGCGCCGGAAACGAGGCTCGTTCGTTTATGCTTGTGACCAAACGACAGCCATCGCGAAATAGAGTTCACAAGTACTGTATCCCGAGGATAAAGGATACCACGAGGGTGATGACCAGAGCACCGATGATTTGAACGCCTACGGAGATCTTCGTGGTTATTTCCTTCCTTGACCCTTCCTCGCCTTTCCCTTTCCGATTTTTCTCCTTTTCTCTCGTTTCAGGCCAAGTGGTACGCCGCGAGAATCGCGTAGAGGATCAGCGCGAGGATTAATATTAACGCGATTACGTAGAATATCCCGCACATGGCGGATCAAGTTTCTCTGGTTAAGAAGTAATTCGATTACGCGCTCGACTCGCGCGCAACTTCTCCTCGCAGTTGCTGCACCGATAAACAAATAGTATATGGAAACGCGCGGATGTATCGATTCTTTTCCCGTGATTACTTTGAACGTATCCATTGAAATTGAACACGGCCGACGCGACAGCCACGACCGGCGTAATTATCGGCTCTGTCGCGATATTAAATATCAGAAAACGATTGAATTTGTATAAACACAAAGACGGCCGGCATGTTACTATTATTGCCGGTATAATTGTTCCAAGCTGCGCCGTGAATTTTATAAATCTGAGTACTAATTAACGTCAATCACGGTCCGGTCCCCGTATTAATTACGACAAACGCGCGCATGAAATATTTACCTCGTGACGCTGAACGCGACAAATTAGAGGAAGAATTTATTTGTCCACCGCTTTAAACGCGGCATCCAACGTTTCATCCCTTAATAAACGAATGCAACGCGAAATATTCGAAACGGCACGACTCGAAGCGGAAGCACAACCGCTGTACCCACGATTCGTTCTTTAATATGCGTCCGTCCTCTGTCAAAGACGTAACAAGGGCTTCTCGAAATCTGGACGAAGTCCCTCTTAATAAAATATTCGAGGGTCTCTTTGATGAATAAACGAACTCCGACCAGGGGACAAGGAGATCGCGAATTCCGTGACGCGACGGTAAAAAGAACTTTGGGGGTGTGCACCCCGTGGCCGAAGGGCTTAAATAATTTCAGCCAGAGAGGCTCGAGGGCCTGGAAAGCCTCGAACTCGATTCGGGACCACTCGATGTCGCGTACCACCGCGGAACCATCGGCAAAACAAATCGCAAGCGTACGCTCGGAATCCACCTCTCGAGGATGGCTCTCGATGACGCTGGAAATCCACCTCGAGATCCTCGCGTTGAACCCTGTTTTTCCTCCTAGATCCGCACGCGATCGATCCCTGCGCGACGAAATATTGCGGCATGGGGAAAGAATGCGAACTCTCACCGAACAACACCGTCGCCACGTGCGTTTGCATGCGAAAATGTCCACGAAGACATCGACCGGTTTGCGCGAGCAACGGCAAGATCTACGCCAACCACTGCGAGCTGCACAGGGCTGCCTGCCACTCCGGATCCTCGCTCACCAGGAGCAGACTCATGCGATGTCTCCACCACGGTAAAAATTTCCTTTTAAATGTCCGCACCTCCAGCGAAGCAGACACAGATATTTACGAGTACTTGGTCCGGTCATTGGTCAGGTTTTCAGTCTAGTTTTCCCCGGTGGGTCGTTGCGTCGATGTTTCTTTATGGATGGGGGTCTATATTGACAGTTTCCCACGTGTCGAACCCTCGTAATGCCTCCTAAGTCTTTCCGGCATCGTCCGAAAGTATCTTGAGAAATGCACGATTTTTTCTTTATTTGTCTTGAAAACGAAGGTATTTTTGTTTCGCGCTATCTAACATAGTTTTGCGTGAAAAAAAGGACGAGGAAATGTAAATTCGCAGCGAATAACACGGGAAAAAATTACAGTATGAATGGGAAACCGATATATCGACTGTAAGGGATTAAAAGAACCAATTTCCTACCCAGCCCGAGCTTCTGTATTCCAGATATCACGATAACTCTTTGTATCAACACCTTGTTGAACGGTGGTTTCGAAATGAAACTAATCCCATCGGCGACTTTCGACTATTTGGATGTAACGCGAGAGCTTCTTAAAATGTTAAACGAGGCAGATAAATAAGGAGTAAAACTATCAACGTTTAATCACGCGAACACGAGCACACTCGGGATCGTATAGCAAGGTGTTAACTGCAAACGATATATTTATGCTTACAGAACAGACTAACGGGTAACTCGGTGTAAATAAAGTCAGAGAAATTCGATAGCTCGAAATAAGTCGAAAATCAAAGGCAATGGAAATACAGGAGGCTTCGTTTTCGGCAAAAGTTACTTTTCAATTGGCTAACTACACGCGCGTAATTCGTAACGTCGTTTCTTAGTTTCCGGTGCACGCGTACTCGAATAATTTCCAAATGCACGTAAACGAAGTCGCCCGAGCAACTCTTGATTTTTGTTTTATTTCGCGCCATAAAATCTTCCTGACCCCATTTATCCTACAAATTTCGGACCACCCTCTATTTATCCTTTCGACCAATTTACTTGTACGATTACCAGAATGGCTTAAGTCGTGCGTATTTTCTTTCAAAATATCAAAAATACCTGCGAGCAGATAAATTAAAAATTTAATTGCGACACAACTGTAAATCCCATCCATCGATTTCATTTTCTTCTACTTTCCGAACGAAATTTTACGCGATTTCCATAATTACTTTTAGTGACAGATTGGTTTTTAATGCCAAATTTTAAACTGTTACTATCGTGGTCGTTGTACCAGGAATTAAGTCGCGTTTAGATGGTAGATACCGTTAATGTGATTAAATTCGAACCTTTCTGTGATACACCGCAGACATCGAGAACGCTCACGTTCGAAGGACCTTGCACGTGAACAGAACATCGCCAAAAACGAGCAAGATCGTCTCCTATCCGAAATCCAGGAGCCGAAAGAAGGGTGGTTTGAAGGATAACCTGGTATCAGACAAGAACGATTCAGACTCGAAAGAATGCTCGAACCAGGAATACGAAATAATGAAGGTAGGATGAAATGGCAAAACCTTGTCTACGGTGTTCCGGCCATCGAGTGTCCGCCGGCGAGCACTCATTTTCATTCTTCCATCGTATCGTTCCATTACAGGATAATTTGCTACTCTACAATCACGCGAGATTAATGTCTCAGGACAACCACAGCAAGGAATATCTCGTCAGTATAATGTTTTCTCATTACGATCGGAATAATAACGGCAACTTGGAGCGCGAAGAGTTGGAGCAGGTAATTATCCTTTGCTTTACACCTTCGGTAACCGATTAAAGAGTTCCTTTCGAAAGCGACTCTTGTCAATTTTATCTACCGTTTAGAGGAAAGAAAATACTTCCCGTCTTCGATTCGTGCTTATAATCTCGGTAAATGCTTCTTGCATTACGATACGGGAAATTTACTAAAACGTTACTACTCGAAAACTCGAAGAAATCGATTAGGGTAATTTTCGACGTGATTTATTCGTCGCAAATATCGTCGATGACGATTCATTCGATCTGTGTTCGATTTACAGTTCGCGGAGAACGAGGATCTAGAAGAGTTGTGCAGGGGTTGCAATCTCGGGCACATGATCAGCTACGACGACACGGACGGTGATGGAAAACTGAACGTGAATGAATTTTACATGGCGTTCAGTAAGCTTTACAGTGAGTACTGCCTCTTAATCTAAAAACACGCGAGAAACCCCAATGGAACGTTTCCTTTTAGACTCTCAATTCCTCGAGTTTTGCCTGTTATAGATAAAATAGGAGAGAAATCGATGCACGATTGGGAGTGTCTGCTAAATTGAATAATTCCTATAGGTGTTTCAGTGGTGTCTCTGGACAAGTCCCTCGAGGTGAATCACATCTCCGCGAGGGTAGGTGACAACGTGGACATCAAGTGCGATGTCACGGGCACACCGCCGCCGCCGTTAGTGTGGCGACGCAACGAGGCCGATTTGGAAACGCTAAACGAGCCTCGGGTACGTTTAACAAAGCGGTAATCCTTAACGAGTCGTTCAAACAACCGCTTTCCGCAATTCGATAAACATTACGGACACGCGAAGCTTCACGCTTGGCTGGTAAGCAATGACAAACTTTTTCTTTCATTTACCAGATTCGAGTGTTCAACGACGGCAGTCTCTATCTGACGAAAGTGCAGCTGATACACGCGGGTAATTACACGTGTCACGCAGTTAGGAACCAGGACGTTGTTCAAACTCACGTGCTGACCATCCACAGTAAGTCTCGCGAGTGTGGCAAGGTACGCTAACGATGCGTAAAACGATTTCGTCGCAAAATTCGTTGTTCCCAGCTGTGCCCGAGGTGAAAGTAACACCGCGGTTCCAAGCGAAGCGTTTGAAAGAGGAAGCGAGCATAAGGTGTCACGTCGCCGGCGAACCTCTTCCGCGAGTGCAATGGCTGAAGAACGACGAGGCGTTGAATCACGATCAACCGGAGAAGTACGATCTCATTGGGAACGGTACTAAACTGATTATCAAGAGTGTCGATTATGCCGACACTGGGGCCTACATGTGCCAAGCTAGCAGCGTCGGCGGTGTTACCAGAGACATCAGTAGTTTGGTGGTTCAAGAACAACCCACTCCGAGTAAGTTAGTTATCACGTGTATATACATTATACGTGTAGACACGGAGGTCTGCTTCCAGTCGGACTGAGTTGTCCGCTCTAATCGAATAAAATAAGAAAATAATATCGTACTTCCTCCGGTAAAAGTACTTGTGGAAGCGACAAAGGTAGAGTTCCTTTTACATTAGAATATTTCGCAGATATAAATAAATATAGGTCATTTATTAGGTAGATAAATTAATGACAATCGTGCTTTTATCTAGGAACCGAGAACGAGGAGCGAAGATTTTTCTCTTTTCACGAGTGGGGCATTTTAGTGTACGAGCCATCTGCCTGCCGGCCGCGACATGAAATTCGCTCTACGGATGTTATACCTGGTACCCAGGTAAAACGAAACGTATTACTAAATAATTGTCAATCGCATATAGAGTTTTCGCAATCCAGATTGCGGTATTGTTCGAGATTTCCGAATGTAAGCTGCATTTACCTTGAAATATCGTTCTAATATCGCGTTAGCGTTGTAAAGAACTTTGTCGGGTATCTAATCAGTACATCCGGTAACCTGGAACAACGAATCGAATTTTATGTTTTTACATGTTTCCTTAAATTTCGCAACTTAGGAGTACGTGTGTGGCGTTAAAGGTGTCCCCTGTTCATGGGGACGAGCGATCAATGTCGCAAATCGGTATGTATACGTCAGTCAACCGGATAAAGATCGGGTACTTGTTATCAGCGAAATACAAATGGTTATAGTCGACGTGAGTAAACGTTAATTCGTAAATATTACGTTAATCCGTTAAATGCACCTGTCACGGTTGGTAAAGATCGAGCTTGCCTTTAGATGGTACCGACAGATAAGAATCCTGTTCAACTCTGGTACGTTCCCTCTCTTGATCAAGTATGGATATTGAATTGGCGAAACGAGAAAGACATCGATGTAAAAACGGTACAAGTAATCGAGGATGCTGCTCAGAAGAAAAAACATCGAGCCATTCGACCGGAACCCATCGATGCGCAATTCGATATAATTCAAAATATTTATATTCCTGAACCACAAGTAATTAGTTATTAGAGATTATCGTTTATTCTAGAGCTACATAAGTAAGATATCGCTATATATTTGTTTATTTATATTAGGATATCGACAACACGTTCAAGTACGGCTATGTGAGTCACGCGAATCAACGTAACATGTATAAACTGGATTTGAAAAACATGAAATACACACGTAGCGCTGATTTAAGCTCTTATAATTGTGTTCCAGTAAATGTCCAGTTTTCAGTCCTATGTAAGTAATCTATTTCCGTAATGTATCAACTCGATAAATGTTTGTTATATATCTGCGATTATTCTCTATTGCTTTTCAGATGGATTCGTGGTAATCGAGTGCCAAGCACCAGTTACAAACCGACCAACGGGTCAATTATTGCTAGATTATTTAACCGACACTGTTCTTGCTTACAAACCGAATCTCCTAGGAAAACCCACCATTTCGCCTGACTCTCGACACCTTGTTACTTTAGACAAACAAGACACGGGCGTTACTCTGGTCGTACAAGAAATATCACGTAATTAAAATTTATTTTTCCTTTAACAAGATTATCAATGATATTGTTCGTAACAATCATTTTTCTTTCTTTCTTTTTCAGCCAATGGTTTAAAATTCGCATTTGACGTAAAAACAACACTGAATATCAGCGATATTGCGCTGTACCCTTCACAAACAACGCACGGTTACGATATTTACGCATCGTCCATTGACAAAGAAAACATACTCTTCCTAGATCTATCCACTGGTACGAGAAAAATGTTACAACACCGTACTTATAATCCTTCAGCGAATGACAAAAATGTTTGTTCTTTATCATAGGTAAAGTGGAAATGATAACAGGCGTAGGTAAAGCGACGTCGCCCAATTTGACAAAATGGGGAAACCCGAATAGACCAATTGTACAAAGTGGCATATTTGGTAAATACATGGTCAGCCCTTCGAACGATGCACTTTTCGTTTTAAACGGTGAAACTCGAACGATAAACTGCGAAATTGGAGGCCTGGAACATCCTGGGGCAGTGGTATGGTTTACAGTGTCTTTACATTAAGCAATCGAAATTTCGACAACGATACACGGCGCGTACAGACGAATAAAAGTAGCCAAGCACAGAAGAAACAGTGATATGAAAGAAATATCATGTACATCACTATTTGAACAAAAGAATAGAATAACTGTAGTTTCGTTAGGTTAGAAGAAGGAACGGTTGAAACAAATTTTGAGAAATATATTCTAACACCAACATACCATTATCCATGGTTATCGTTAAAATATCTAAAACGTTTCCGAGTACCGCTCTTCAATAATTAATGGCGTATTTTTGACACCATCGAGCGAATAATCGTTTTTGATCGTTACAATGCAAATATTTATCGCGAAACATATATCGATAAGATTTTTAATGTACATACCAAAGATCATCTTTTACATACATATTTAATCGTTACCCTATCGGTGGCCTTAGTTTTCCTCGATTTTGCATATCTCAATCTTTGTACTCGTATATTTCTCTTTCGAATAAATTTTCGATGGCTATAAAGATACAATTACAACTCTTCCAAATAGTAATTAGAATATTTGTTATTTCTTATTTAGTAAGAAAATGTACTGTAAATTATTAAAACCCGATATTACTAAATTGCTCGATATACCGAAACAGTTTACAACATTGGCATTTCTTTTTATTTCTAACGACATATTAAAAGTCCTTTTTTAAACGATATAAAGAGTCAATATTGTAGCGAAGAATTCATCAATGATTTAACACGCTGGTTAATTAGTTAATTAGAAAACGAAAAACAATTACAAAATTACGTGAACCGAATAAACACAAATATAATACAATATAATCACTTTCTAACTAACATGTCTTGACCGAAAAATTGGAACAATTTCTTTTATAATAATTTTTACAATAACCTATACGATAAAGACGTATAATACAGTCATCGGGCCACAAATAGCATATTAACAACGGGTATGATGATTATGTGTTATAACGCATGCGTGTGTCGAATGTACGCGTGAGGATACGAGCGTATATAACAATTTAAATGAATATCCTGTAATAAAATTACAACAAAACTAATTTAATAAATAATCTGCAAATACAACCTTTTTTGCTACAATGTACATGCAGATTATAAACATCTTAGCAGTCTTGTATCCATTCAGATAAAGAGAGGAAATAATGATACAGTAAATGGTTACACTCCGTCGTTAAGAATCGTACTTTTAAGTGTATTCTAGTCGTAACGTTCGCCTTTATTCACTAATAAATTACGTCTGTTCAAAACCTCAAAGTCTACGTTTAATCACCTACTGTACAAATTCGACGTACGTTTACGCACTAATCTGGTATAAATACGTTTAGTTCTTTCCAAATTATTAACTCTTCCTTACACAGTTGCTGCTTTCACGTTAAACGTCACTAATGATCTGACAATTACACGATACCTTCCAATTCAATAAACAATCACCAATAGAATGCACAACTTTACCGCTAATGATATTCAACAGTTACCGAATTTCCACGTGTACATATATCGCACACGCTGTACCATCTGTAAGATGTTTACTAGGAATTCAACAACAGCGAGAAGTTGAATAATGTAAGGAAGTAAAAGAGACACAGAGGCAGACCACGAGCGAATTATTAGGAAAAATAAATCAAGAGATTTGTGAGCAGTTTTCCATTCAGTATGATGTAGTTCCATCAACATATAAACGCAACACCTTGTAAACTCTTCTCTTGATACCCCATATCCTATTCTCTTCCCCGCCCTTTGTATCTCACTGGCACTACTCATTTGCCAGTTCCTTCGTTCCAGCACTGGTTATATATTGCACGATTTTAAATTGGTCCCTTGCCGACTGTAAAAAAGTATATATGCGTTGCTAAAATCTTCCTCCTGAGGTTTCTGTCTGCTTGTAATTTCATCATTGTAATAGTACCACATATCGGTGCGAGGGTTTTTCGCGTATGCTGTATAGTGCCCAGCCGAGACTCCTATAACGTTGTGAAATCGTAGATAAGCACATCATTGTGAACGTAACTGTAAAATATACGTGAACAAAATAATAATATATACCTCCAAAATGACAAACACAGGCGTAAAGATCGTATAAATGTTGTCCAACGCTTAAACCGACCAAAGGAAATGTAACTTTATCGTCCAATTTCATACTAGTACATTCATAAAATACGAATCTGTAATTCATATGAAAAAATATAATTATTATATATTGAAGAATAGATTTTATTATTAAATCGGATCAACATATGCTGAATAACGATTTGTATAATCGAAAATAGACATACCGTTTCAAATATACTATCAGGAACTTGGGATATCTGTGAACTGTAAGAGTTTTCGTAGCGCATCGATTTCGTTCGCATTTTGGACAAAACCAAGGGTTGTTTTCATCTAATGTTTCGCTACAAAACATATGAGTATCAATATTGTTTATAAATTATTTGAAAAACTATTAAAATTACAAAATTTATATTATTAGTAATAAATTCTACCTCTGACTAAATGCTTGAAGACAATCGTATAAAGATAAAGGATGATGAGGCCTCTGTTTGCTAACGCTAACATGATCAATTGGGGGTGCGATCTTAGGAACCTGCTCTGTATAACGCACAGCTAATGTATCACCATTACACAAGATTACCATGCCTGTTTCGGATACACTGCACCCCGTGCAATGTGTAGTATACATGCAACGAGAACAATGATGGCCCTGTAAAGAAAAAATTCAATTATTCATTCGGAATAATTTTTGCAAAAACATGATATATAATCATACTCTAACCTGTCCTGTAACAAAATGAAGCGTATAACTTCCTTCTTGTGGTACATTTTTTTTTACAATATCGTATAAGTCTTTAGCGTTTACTCTTGAAGGTAATCTTACTAAATGTGGATAACCAAAAAGTTTCGTTCCTTTACGGTTATTTGTTGTTTCGTTTGTCGTATCATGTCGCAAGACCAACGGTACATTTAAAATCCTAACTGCAGGTCTCGGTCTGCCTGTTTGATCTATTTTAATAAAGGACGACGCAGTCATATAAGTTGAACACATTGGACACATTTGCGGTTCCGTTTGATTTTTGAAGTAATTCTGTTAAATTAAACATAAAAACAATAACTTATAAGATATTCATTGTAAACATTTGAATATGCTCTTAAACATGAATTGTTGCAATGCGGTATTATTATTATTAAAGAATGAAATGAAAAACGTCAACATATAATACCCTCAGTGTACGGCAGCCTCAGATTAGTCTGAATTGAGTTCCAGAATGTAAGTTTTCTGGCTTGCGGATTGTACTCAAGTAGCGAACCATACGGGTTTCCATCTTTCCGTTTCCAAGTACCTCTACTTCAAGCGAAGTTTCCTGGGCTAATTGGCAACGTAAAGCTATTTCTGGTTCCCGTACGTACCCTTATGATACCGTCCAGCTAGAACGTTCGTTGGTTTAATCTCAGACCTTCCCGAGGTGAGATAGTGGTAACCATGTACCTTGCCTGTACACCCCTGCCGCTAGATTGAAGCTGCCGTTTTCATCATCGGGTTTTCGTATTGCGTCAATTATGATTATACAAATAAAATAATACAAAAATTTTATCGTTTAATATTTTACAACACTCTTAGTAACATGTAAAAATGGGATTATAGAATAAATAGAATAGCCTACCTCAATGCAAGTATCACACATAACAAAATTGCAACTGTTCCCACTGTGCCTTTTCAAATCTCCGTCCAATTCTTCGAGGCAAATTGTACATGGAATTTCTTCTCCGGTAACAGTACATTTCTGACAGGAATCAGCCTCCGTTATACGATCTCCGCCACCATCTGGTACTGAAGTGTACGCATCAGGGGGTTCCGTGAGTTCAAAGGCATATATAGATCGATTCGTATCATTGATGTGTCTCAAGAGTGTATTGTCATCCTTAAATGTAAAACCTTGATGTACAATCCAACAATGACAATTCCATCTAGTGCGATAAGCTACAGCAAGCAAGATACATAATTCTCGTTACCTACAGTGCAAGGGTAAAATGATATAATCAAGAAATGATAACTACAATGATCCAATAACAAGAGAATAAATAACGAAAACCAAATTAAAAATGTATAAAGGAATACAAGAAGAAAAAAATTAAGTCTGTATGATGGAATGTAGCCTCGTAACTAAACTTGACGCTACGAGAATGTTCTTCCATAACATTTATTCTTGGAGAGCAGTATCAACGATTATCGAAACTACTCGATAAGCCGCCTTCTTCACCCTCCATAATTATTCTCGTATTAATATATAAACCCACGCACCGCTTTTTCATAAGATGGAATAAAATCAAGTTTTACTCCTAACAAAAAGAGATAACTTGAAATCTCTTTGAAAATCATATTGTATTTAAAATCGAGTGATCGAGAAACTTGATTATTTAAATATTTACTAAATCTGTAAAACTTTTGTTACAATGAATTGATTAATTGAGTGAAAATTGTTTAAAAAATATATATATGCTGTATTTAAATAAACCGAAACACTAACTCTCTCGAGTTCGACGGATTTAGTTTTATATGCTTACCAAAATCTTCGATATATGATTTTCTAAAACTTCAGCAAGTGCGATATTTCCTACTGCAATATTTTCTTTGCCAAGTGTTTTCAATAGCTCCTCCTTCAATTTTCCAATACGTGACTGTTTGTTTAATGAAACGACACACCTTATAGGCTGATCGCCATTTGCAGGAACGTACGTAACGTTTAATTGTCTCTCCATTGCGTGAGGTAGCGGCACTGATAAATACATAAAAGGCTCATACGTAACGGAAACATGATTACATACTGCACAAACAACCTATAAAGAAAAGAAAATATTACCATTTCAATTCAATGTATATTTACATTTGTATTGTATTATATAATTTAACATGTTCACGCCGGTACTGCAATTCGTATTTCTCGCAATCGATGTGACATTTAAGTATGAGTCAACGGTGATATATGCGCCGCCCGATGAGATATTTAAGTGTAAGCCACAGATGGTACACACCGGCATGAACATGTTAAACATTGTTATATATCAACAGATTGAGACTTGCTTTTTATACTTCCTAAAGCAAGGAGGTATGGCTGCTGAATTTTGATATAGGAAACATTTTACGGTAAAAACCAATTATATGTGTTAATTACCCCAACGTATAGTCTCCAAAACAGATGAAGTGTTATATATGATAAAATTAAATTTACCTTGCTTTTAAACTGGCCCTGAAAGGTATCGACGATGATACTTCTATTAGACTTTAAATGCTTTGCCCAATGTTTGTCAGCCTCAATTTCATCTTGGGTCTCTATAGCACCATTTCCATAATTTTGTGAAATTCGCATACATTGTGAACTAATGCTTCCCTGACCATCACGTTTATGATTCTTTTCTTGATCATCTAGCCTCATACGTTTTACATTACATTTCTCTAAACCATTATCATACTCTATATCAGAACCACTCGACGCATAATCTACACCACAATTGACTTTCTGAACATTAACTTCTTTTATTCTTTTGATACTGACGCTTTTATTGTCAAAATCATGATTTTCCATTAGATTTGAATTATCTAAAGGCATTCTACGAACATTTTCTTTCGGAAATTTTTGAGAATCATAATGAATCTCATTATTACATTCTTGTTGCGTTACTAAGAAGTTTGCATTGCTAGTTTTTGCTTCTTTATGAATATCATAGAGATCGTGATATTTTGGAACATTTTTTGAAAGTTCAATTAATGTTTCAAGCCTTAATGAAGGTGTAACTTCATTTTTCTTTCCATCAACCTCATTGTGAATAAATGTATTTGATTTAGCTTCGACAGTTTCATCAGAATCAAGAGTTTCTTCATCATCATCACCATCATTTAAAGGCGATCCTCGTGGTGAATTTGCAATACTATCTAATTCACCTATCGGTGAACCTAAATCTGAAATTAAATAATTTTTATAATTATTGTAACGTATCGTTTTTATTTATTATAAATCTTAAATAAATTAAATATTTTTACCTCTAGGTGAACCTGCCATTGTAACATTAGGGCTATTTGGACACTCTGGTGATGGTAAATCGTACATTTCCAACAAGTCCGTATTACAATTGGAATTGCTAGTGGCAGTCACTGGGGACATTGTTTTCCCATTTGAATTCTCAATTGAATTAATTGAGTTGGCAGTGGTTGTAGATGATGGAGTTTGACAATTTTTTGTACACTTTGCTGTATTCATTTGTTCATGTAAAGAATCCAGCAAAAGTGCAAGAAATTCTTGACAATCATGCTGTTAATTATTATTATTATCATTATTATTTAGTTCTACAATAATGATTAACGAATCTATAAAAATTGCCGCAAATTACCTGTCTATAATCTTTAAATTGTGAATGGTATGCCCCTAACGTTTGTTTGAATTCAGTAGGCCTAAGGACACTATATTTGCCAGACCACATTTTGCCAAGGAGTACACTAAAATGCGCCATCAATGATCCAGGAGGAGGTAGTTTCTCCCCCCTTTGCTGTAAATCCAAAAAATGTCGCAGGACGGGTGGTGTTGCAGTTAAACATTGCAAACCAGCAGCCATAAAGCAAGTATTACCAAGATTGCGAAGACCACATACTCCAGCACGCAAAACTACATCTTCTATAAACATAAGTATATACAAAATATTATTTACTTAATAAACTTACTAAATAAATTTCTATGAAAGTTTAATTTTGCAAATATAAATATAACAATATTTATACACACCCATTGGTGAATCATCTTGAGAATCTCCACCTTCTGAAAACAAATTATTTAGAGCAGGAGTACCAGGAGGTAAAAATGGACCATACTCTATACCAGTTCCGTTATCACCAATAGGATCAGCACCAACATCTGTGAAATCATTTAAACCAGGTGGTGGTGGAAGTGGAATAGCATAATCTGATGTGGAACTATTTGCTTCGGTCCTATAACAAAGATATTAAATTAAATTAATAACATAATTTATTAAGTATATCAGTAATTCTTTTTATAAATAATATTAATTGTACCATGTATCTTCTATGCCCATATTAACTTCTGATGAAAGCAGTTTATCCTCTTGAAGAGTTAAAGTATGATCTAAAGAAGACGTCAATGGACTAAGACCAGTGGAATCTAACACCTCTGATATCTCTGCGACTTCAGGCAGATAAAAAATTTCAGACGATCCAATCATTGAAATATTTTCTACTTCTGAGACATCCACCTTATTGTCCATTCAGATAATAAAATACCAAGTATTACCTACAAGTGTAATTAGTACAAGAAAAAGTATCAATGCACATTTGTTAAAATTAACATTATTTCTTGTTCTAATATAAATATATTTTCTTCAAAAATTTCTTTCATGCCATAACCATAGATTTTAAAATTAATAAAAGCTTACATTTAACTTAACAAAAGTTATTTAACATAACAATTTATACATATACCACACACAAATCTAGAATATATAAAAATATTAAATCTCTAGTGGTATACAATATTATATTTAAAAAAGTATGTTTATTAGAAACAGAAGATTTGATAAGATTCATTTGTTGCTTTGTTTTCATACTAATTTTTTTAAGATATAACATGCAATATTTGAACATATTTTATTTACTATAAAATTAACAGTAAATAAATACAAAAGATATATAAAAACATAAATATTGTTTTAAATTACAATTTTATAGATTGTATTATACTATATGAAATCATCAAACAATACTTAAATCATCCTAACCTAAGACGTCGGGAATGATTACCGCGAATTCTTTGGCGTCCTATTCTTGTAAGCCGGTAAACTCCTCAAGGAACAATTATTATCGGTAACTGGATATTTTTGTTTTTTTATAAGTAAAATTATGTTATATTGGCTAGTACACTGATCAATATGGAAGAAACTGAATTCTGTAGTCTATAAAAGTACAACTAGACCTTGCCCACTCAAATTGTAATCATTCTGTAACGGGATGTTTGAAAATTTGACAAAAATGTACACAGGAAAACATACAATTTTGTATTTAATATAGATGCATGAAAAAAAAACAAAAACAATATTCACTTACATTGCAGAAAATCCACTTTCTTCTTCATCAAATATCTATACCGCCATTGCAGTAAACGGCATGGTCAATGGATGCGCTAGAAAAGGGAAGATTTACCTACGGCGCTTCAGGAAGTTGGCATATTTTTCAATTTGTAATGTAGTTACTTCCTGCTTGCTAGGGAAATTCTATTTGTACGCCTAAAATTGCATTTTATATTTAATAAAAGCTTATATTTATTGGAAAAAATATTCATTATATAAAAAATATTACAGATGTTATAAAAGATTACATATTTCTTTTACTTAAAAAATATTATATATGAACAAACAAATTGTACAGATAAAATATTAATATTTGAATTATTTGTTACTTTATAATCAAATAAAACAATCTAAGCAAGCTATGCCAGATTTAATGAAAAGTTCTCTTATTTTTTCAGCTCATGAAAACACTCCATTTACAAATACACATCGTCATCAAATGAATGTATTTGTATATACATACACCTATACATGTATAAAGTTAACAACGCTACACCACTGATTTCTTTGACACACACGAGGAAAACAAATCTAATCATGTCTAATGTCAATTACCATACTTTATCATTCCTATTTGTTCAGTGATAAATTAGATAATACGATATAAATTACTTAGCAATAATATTGGAACATATTTTAAAGAAATATAATAATTTATAAAATAAAAATGCAGTGATAGTTAAGTTTTAATATAAATAATATAGGTAATGTTTTATATAAAAGCGAAAAACATTTCATAACGGAAACTTAACAACAAGACATAATTATTTTACTTAATTTTATAAAAAGTATTTTGTTGATATTATTAAAATTGTTTTACTTCATTATTGTTAACATAAGCAAGAGCATTATGGCTATTCTCAATTGTTATTCTTATTAGACACTACGATAAACAAATATTCAGATACCAAGTATCATGGAAGTTCATTAATCTAATTATATTTATATGAATAGTGTTCACATACTACACAAGGTCTTCACATTAAGCTCAGTGGAATATAAAATATTTTATCAATAAATATGTCATCATCAGAACAATCAATGATCGTGCAATCAAAATTTGTCTCAGGGGAGACTGTAATAATTGTATCCTTTTAGTAGAAAGCAAGATTATTAAGTTTTATACTTTTAAAAATATTAAAAATATAAAATTTGTATCTCTTCAAAAACTGTAAAGAAGATATTTTAAATCCTTAATCATATATAAAGGCAATGGAAGCATCATTGACACAAGGTTGGGTCAAAGCTGCACGAATTGTAGCTCTTCTTAACAAGGGAACCACTCATGCATTAGCTATTTTAATTACTTCAAGAACTTCTCCTCAAGTTTATAGTGATCTTACCATAGAAAGAGTATTGCCTATTGATCAAGATTTTAAATGCAATATAAGTATGTAATTTTGTTCAATTATGTACATATATATTATTATAATAATCTTATTATTATGTATTAGATACTGATGAAAAGCAACAAGATGGTTTAGATGTTTATCTCAGTGTCACATCGAGAAAATTACATTTAGCATTTGAAATGAGACCTGGAGTTGCAACTAGCTCTTTAGTGTCTGAAATATTTAGAGCTATAGAGGGTAAATATATGTCGCATATAAATTAATTACTTAATATTTATATTAATAATTATTAATGCATGTTTTTTTAATCATTATAGTGTATCAAAAAACCAAGAATTCAGCATCAGAATTTTTATGGATTCAAAAATTAACAGGAAATATACGTAATTTAAATTCTACTGCCAATGATGAAATACAAGATAATACTGATCCTGTTAGTAGATTATATATTATAATAATTATACTTATTTAAAAACTAAAAATAATGAAAATTTAAAAATATGTTTCATAGTTGGTAGATTTAGAAAGCCCAGTATTAGACTTAACAAGACACAGTATTGCTTCTGGAAAATCTCCAGTTGCTGCCAGAGAATCAGTAGTACGGTATCAAATGGCATGCAAGGAGGATGATTATACATACAGTAAAACATTTCGGTCTGTTTTACTTTCTTTAAATCTTAAATATAATATTCTTATTTGTTATAATCTGTAACTAATCTTTAATTTTATATTTATTATAGTATATTTATTGCTACATGGAATGTAAATGGCCAACCACCAAATGGTATTAAATTGAATGAGTGTTTGAGTTATGACAAAACACCTCCTGATATGTATGCAATTGGATTTCAGGAATTAGATTTAACTAAAGAAGCATTTCTTTTCAATGACACTCCAAGAGAAGAAGAGTGGAGGTACTAATTTATAAGGAAATATTTATGATTTAATACCTATACAGATATATTATTCGACAGTATTTCAGTATTATTGTCATTTAATTTGTTATATGTGTGTAGACAAGTGGTAGCAAAATCTCTTCATCCAGAGGGTGCTTATGAACAAGTAGCTATTGTGAGATTAGTGGGTATGATGTTACTTATATATGCTCTGCAGAATCATGTACCATATATAAAAGATGTATCAGTTGATACAGTAGGAACTGGTATTATGGGTAAAATGGTAATAATTTTAATATATTTTATATGCTTCAAAATCTTAAAACATAATATATAAGATATTCTAATCAATTTAACATAATTAGGGTAATAAAGGAGGAGTAGCAGTAAGCTGCTCTATTCACAATACGTCTATTTGTTTCGTTAATGCTCACTTAGCAGCACATTGTGAGGAATACGAAAGACGGAATCAAGACTATGCGGATATTTGTGCACGATTATCTTTCGCAAAATATGTTCCCCCTAAAAATTTTAAAGATCACGAGTACGTATTGTATTCACTTATTATTATTTCAAAATATATATCAATGGAAATATTGATATATATTTAAAAGAAATATATTTAAAAGCACAACAATTTTTAATGTAGCCAGATCTATTGGTTAGGAGATCTAAATTATCGAATAACCGAAATGGATGTTACAATTGCTAAACAACATATAGATGCAGGAAACTATGCTCCTGTCTTAGCTTTAGATCAATTAGGTCAACAACGTCGTTTAGGACGTGTTTTACAAGGATTTCAAGAAGCAGAAATTACATTTAAACCAACATATAAATATGATCCAGGCACAGATAATTGGGACTCGAGGTTTGATGATTATATTAAACATTTTTTTTTGTATTTAAATATTTTATATTAAGCATAAATACATCATCCATAGCGAAAAGGGCAGAGCACCAGCATGGTGTGATCGTATATTATGGAAAGGAGAAGCAATTACATCAGTAGATTATAGAAGCCATAATGAATTGAAAATTTCGGATCATAAACCAGTTAGTGCAATTTTTGATTCTCAGGTAAGTGTAAATATTTTTTAATAATACAATAATTATATATTTTAGTTTCATATTTAGCTTAATTAGTTTAGTTTAATTTAATTTTTCTTAGTTTCATATTTCATATAATAATTTATAGATCAGAATCATAGATATGACAAAGTATCGCAAAATTCATGAAGAAGTTATGAAGAAACTTGATAAATTAGAAAACGAATTTTTACCGCAAGTAATGGTTGATACAACGGAAATTATATTTGATACTTTGAAATTTCTTGAACCTAGCAGCAAAGAACTTATAATTGCTAACACTGGTCAGGTAAATAAATTAAAATAGAATATACATATATTATATGCCTAATAATTACACTATGCATAGGTACCAGTTCAATTTGAATTTATAAAAAAATTAGGCGATACAAGTTACTGTAAAGATTGGTTAGATATTGAACCGTTTAAAGGTTTTATAAAACCAGGTACGATTTTTTCCCCTTTTTTCTTAACTAATTGGATATTTTATAATCTTGTTTATGTATTATATTTAGGAGAGAAATGTGATACTAGATTTGAAATATATGTTGACAAAAGATCGGCGTGTAAATTAAATTCCGGGGAGGATAAGTTATACGATATTCTAATATTACATCTTGAAGGAGGAAAGGATATATTCATAACTGTTACAGGTAGCAGTATTTTAATATTACATCACTTTTAGGAAACAAGAAAGTAGATTACATAATTTTCTTAGGTACTTATGAAAGAAGTTGTTTTGGATCTTCAATGGAAGCTTTAGTTCACATTCCAGTACCAATTAGAGAAATTCCTATCGGTAGATTAATGGAACTTGTAAGTGTGCATATGTATAATGTTATATTAAATTATACTTTGAAAGTATTTATATTGAACTGTTGTTAATCTATTTCACTATATTTATAGGAAAATAATAAAAATCTTTCTCAAGAACCATATACAATACCTAAAGAAATATGGCTATTAGTTGATAGATTATATCGACATGGTATAAAAACAACAGGACTTTTTAAAACATCTGGACTTGCGAGTGAAATTATAGCTATAAGGGATTGGTTAGACAATTGGAGTCAAGATCCAATGCGTATCCTAATCTAAATATCCAACTTACAATATTACACATCACTATAAATCATTTTAAAATTCCTTGACTTTTACAAAGCTGGTAGCGTACATTCAGTTGCAGAAGCGTTACTCTTACTTTTAGAATCTACAGCTGAACCTTTAATCCCATACAGTCTACACAGTGTGTGTGTATCTGCAGCAACAAATTATTTACAGTGTAAACAGGTAACTAAATATATAATCTTTTAGAAAAAATAATATAAAAATAAAATATATAATCTTTTAATAAAAATATGTTTTCTACTATTTTAATTTGTTTTTTAGATTGTGATGCAACTTCCAGAGATAAGGAGAACAGTTTTTGTTTACATATGTTATTTTTTACAAGAATTATTAAATTATACTCAAGACAATGAATTGGATGCCAAAACCCTTGGTAATATTTTACTTTGTTTATTCATTATCATAATTAATAAATTTATTTATGTAATCATTTTATAGCAACAATATTTGGATCAATTTTCCTAAGGGATCCACCAAGAAGTAGAAGTGATAGAAATCAACGAAGTCGTACTCATGTTGTTCAAGCAACAATTGACCGAAAGAAAGCTGCATTTGTTTATCACTTTTTAGTAAATGATCAAAGCGATTTTATTCTTGGTCGATAGTAGTATCTAAAACCTATAAAACAAGTATTTATTAAATGAGATTCAGCTAATGCAAGCTTTAAAAGATACAAAACATTTCAACTGTTTTGTTTACGTGAAAATAATCATATAAGTAGCAGTATGTTAGATAAATATTTTGCAACATTAATATTTCTATAATTAGTACTTAACAATTATGCGAACAAAGTTTTTATGAAACAACGCACGTAAGCAACTTGCCAATTCAGAAGCATACACATAAAAATATATATAAATACATTGTATACTACTGAAATACTCATAGTTAGATAATAAGAAATACGTGTTACAATTTCATATAGTTTTTGTAGCATAAAATGATTAAGTATGTAACAAATTAATTTATTTATAATAAGAAATTATTTGAATTATTTTAAGTTAATTTTATATTAATTTGTATTTATTACAATAGTATTTAGCATCGTGGTATTCTAAATGTATAAACGACAATTGAAGAACTTGTCCTTACTCAACGCTTATGACTGTATTGTATTATATAAAATTATTGAAAATATACTACTATCAACATATGTTAATTTTTATATCAAAATTTTATTAAAAAATACATATAAATTGTAACAAGTAATGTAGCTTATAATATTCATAGTCGCATAATTTAACAAATCATGACAGTTACGTGTATAACAAAGGCAAAAATATAAAAATAATTGATACATAAAATTTTAATGCTGACGAAATTTGAAAATATATGTTTCAGTACATGTGTGTTTTAAATTTGAAAAAATACAACATATTAAAATAAATTTCAAAACAATTATTAGAATATCACAAAATGCATAATTAATATAGAAAAAGGATTCTGAAACTATTATTAAAGATGGTTAAGGGAACTGTAAACAAATAAACTGCAACTTTGAAGCTAGTTATGAAAAGGAACATTAAATGGAAATCGATATCATAGAACACACAAAATGTCAATAAAGCATTATAAAAGGAACAAAAATCTGTCTTTAATATTCATTTGCAACGACGAAAAAATTTAAACCTATTTACAAAATGAACTGAAACACACTCTAGTATATTAAATGTCATAAGATTGATAAAGAAATTTTAAAAATTGAAATGCTTTTGTGCTGTCTCAATTGGTTTAAATTCCAATGGCTCATCAGCTGCTGTAGGTGTTGTCAATGTTGATTCTTCAGCATCCTATTTTAATATAAAAAATTAGTATAAAATATCGAAGTATATCATTATTAGTGATCTAATATCAAATTTCCATAAAATTTCTTACCGTGTCCGAAAAGAAAGAATCTATCATCGCAGTAGCTTTTTGATATATTTGTTCTACACTATGATTCTGAAGGGCTTCTAATTTATCCAAACCACCAATTTCTTCTATCATAATAGCTACTCGGTCGATTTCCCCCATTTTTCTTGCTGCGCTGAAAATATTACTTAAACCATCTAAAACAACTAGTATTGTTTTCCAATCCTTAGCTTCTAGAAGGTTACAAAATGGTGCAAGTACTCCCAATTGTACTAATTGGGCTAATTGTTGAACAGATCCACCTGAAGTTAAGTTTGTTACTGCCCATGCTGCCTCCTTTTGAGATTTAAAATCGCCCTATAAAGTAACATAAACAATTACATTAAAATATATAATATTCTTAATTGAATAGTTAATGAAAAATATGTTTTATTTACAGATTGCAGAACATGTATCAAAGGTGGCAATAATCCAGCATTTATAACTTGTTGAATTTGATCCATGTTTCCAGCAGTTATGTTACTTATAGTCCATGCAGCCTCTTTAACAATATTAATACGATGATGTTGTAACAATAATCCCAAATGTTGCAAACCACCTGCTGATATTATTGCATCAGTTTGCATATCATTGCCTGTAACTATATTTCCAACAGCCCGAAGTGCTGGTGTTAAGACTGTCACTTCGCTTGAAGCAAGTAACTGTACAAGCTTTGGTATAACTCCACACTCAACAACTGCTTGTATTTTATCATTAGAACCATCAGTAAGATACGAAAGAGCCCAGCAAGCATCAGCTATAATGGAAAAATTATTTATAATTACAAAATTCGTATTGCAATTAAAAATACAATAAATCATACGTAAGTGTAACTAATTTACCAAGTATGTCTTTATCATTATTACTAAGTAAACGATTTAACACTGGAAGAGCAGTTCTTACAACTTCAAATGGAGGTGGAGGATTTTTATTACGACATAAATTTGACAATGTCCAAACAATGTTACGTGTAAATGTTACCTATAACAATAATAAAATTATTAATATTATTATAATTGTATTAAAATAAATATTTTAATTGAATACAAACAGAAGTATCAGGTTTAATTAATTCTAGTAAAAGTGGCATAGCATCATATCTAAGAACAATATCCCGGGTTGCAGCTCCATCTCCTGCAATGTTTCCAAGTGCCCACACTGCTTGTTCAGCAACATTGGATGATGCAGATTTAAGTAATGCAACCAATTTTGGTATAGCACCATGTTTAACAACAGCATGAGTTTGCTCTGATGTACCAGATGCTACATTTGTCAGAGCCCATGCTGCTTCAAATTGCAATGCATCACTGCAAGTATTTTATATAAATAATAATAAATAATTTATAAATTAATATAATTAAATTAAAATAATTTCAAGTTACATACTTGTGATGGTAATCCAAAAATTCAATACACAGTGGAACAATTCCACGTTGTATCATACAATCTATAGGTGGATTTTTTTCTCTGCTTAACATTTGTCTACATGATTGTGTTGCTAGAAGTTGAACTGTTTCATCCAAAGATTTCATAGCATTAACAATTTCATCTACAGATGTAGAAATTGGTGAAAGGTTACTTTCATTTACAGGACTCTGTGGTGCTTTTCCTATATTCAAATTTCGTCGTTTTAGTAACTGTTCATCTTTCCTAGCTTTACGTAATTCCACAGATATTTCACTCCTTCTTCTACGGGCTTCCTACAGTTACAAATTATATAAATTTATATAAAATATTTATTAAATATTTATTAAATACATAAAACAATATTTAATATATTTGAATATAACGTATATTATACAAGTATATGACATACCTCATGTTTATAATTGAATTTAAAATTAGCTTTACGATTATGGCAATCAGCTTCTGGTGCAGGCATTTTTAAATTAAGGTAATGGGATATGAATTTTCCTCTACAAAAACATAAACAGTAAAAATCGGTAATATATAAAATTACGAAATAAATATAATAGATTGTAACAGTCATATAATAAAAAAAATGAAGTTGTTCCTTTCTATTTAGTAATTATATATGTGATGATTACGATGTAATGAAATATAATAATTATAATAGTCAGACAGAAAGGTACTATAAATGCGAACAGTATTACATTGCAAACTGCACTAAAATATTACGGTATTTCAAATCTATGTTTCCTAACGGTTATTTACCACTTTTTTTTTAGTTATTCTTTACATTATATGACATCTATCTACAGCCTAATTTTAGATGTATATTAAAGTCCAGAAATTTCACTTACTGTAAGTGTGTCAACAAATATTAAGATGTGCAAAATAGAACGTAGCTTGTCCAACTCTTCATGAACCATTCGCGACCCGCGCGTAGAAGGTATAATGGCTGCTGAAGAATTTTCTTTGTACTTAGAACCTGTTGCTGCTGATCGAAGGACGGAAAAGAAATTATTGTTTATATCTTCATCCAATTAGAACTGCCATCTGTGTATGACGAAATACCAGTTTGAATTATGATTGGTAGTTGCAGTTATGATGATATATGATTGGTTATTCAATATTCAACGTTCAATATTTTTAAATTAAAATAAACTAATCAAAATATCATTTACCTTTATAAACATCGTACTAATTTATAATATTAATATAATTTAATCTAT